>CATIWQ010180104.1:0-65979 GCA_949673415.1 Euphorbia schlechtendalii | reverse complement strand
AACGAACAGACACCTATCAAGAGTCAACCAATCATGAAAAGGTGCTTATCCATTGTGGATTATATCAAAGCTTCTCAACCAATCACAATGAAGAGATGCAATCTTTCACCAATGGACACAACCCTTCATTTGGATAGACGTAACCCTGCAAACTCTATAAATAGGGTTCCAATCCTCTTCAATTTCGTGTAGCACCACCAGAGAGGAAAATATTAGAGTGAAATTAGAGAGAGATATAGTGTGTATAGATAGAGAGTTCGCTACGTTCTTAAGTGTTAGCGAGAAAATCTTTAAGTGATTCGAATCCATGTTTCGATCACTAGATTTCTCTATATTCTCGAGCGATTGTTGTATAAGTGTACTTGCAAATCACTTATCAATAAAAGTTTTCATTCTTCAATATTCGTTTGTTCGATATTCGCAAGGAATAGCATCCTAGCGGAGGTTCTGTACGGGCCGAGATCGAATTCAAAGTAGACACAGGAATTGTGGGAATTGACGACTCCCATTAAAGAGTGGATAGGATTTGATTAACTTTAGCTTTCACTTGCATACCTTACAACTTTTCTTTGCTTTCTACTTACACTTTCTATTTCAAAGTTTATGATATGTCTATGTGTCATAATGCATAATTCGTGCTAAGTCTTTTATGTAAATCAAGTTATATGCGTTGGCATTAATTTTAAGAGTAGTTTCAGGGTTAACAATATAGTGTATAATCACTGGATCTGTGATATAACGCTATTTAGTGAGCCAACATTTTTAGAATGGTAACTTGCTAAATATGGCTATGTGAGAGCGACCCATACTAAGCATAGTATTGACATTGTCCAGGTTTATATATTTGACTTAATTTGTTTGCGCTAGGTTTAGAAAAGTTATTTCATGTGTTGCTCCGTGGCGAATAATTTAATTTCTGAGTGTCTAGAACCGAGTATGTTAAATTAATTTAGTGAACGTAATATCTTTGATGACCTTACATGATTTCTTTACTATACTTACTCGTAGGGAATATCTATATACTTTTATCTTTTCTAATCTTTCATGCATTTGTCTATGCATCCATCATTCCAATCCTACACAATTAAATAATCTATTTTATTTTTCCTTTGTTCCGTTCCTCTATTTGATCTTTAGAGCTAGTCCTTCCCTGTGGGATTGATATCTTTTAACACTACATCGCAACTGTATACTTGCAGTTATCATCATTTTTCTATTTGATAAGAGGTATTGACAACACCTATATTTTTTCGTGAACAAGTTTTTGGCGCTGTTGATATATAGCCAAACTCTTCACGTAAAAGTTATTAAACTTATCAGTAGAAAAGTGGCGAACAATACACAATGCACTATCTTTCACCCCTTTCTTCTGCATGAAATTAGTGAGGTTTGGAGCCCTATTTATAGAGTTCCAAGGGTTGCGTCTATCCAAACGAAGAGTCGTGTCCATTGGTGAATGATTGCATCTCTTCATTGTGATTGGTTGAGAAGCTTTGATATAATCCACAATGGATAGGCACCTGTTCATGATTGGTTGACTTCTGATAGGTGTCTTATCGTTGGTAGTTGATGGCGGTTGATCATTCTTGTCTGGCGGTTGGTAGTTAAGAAGATAAAACCAGAAAACCATCCAAGTCGCGACCATGATATATGAGTCGCTACCATGAATCTTTGATTGGTAGAATTCTATTTCTAAATTATACAAGTCACGACCGCGAACGATTGTGACGATCGTGAATTGAGTTTTTCTTCAGAAATCTCCTTTTAACTTTGCCGATCTTTGACAGCTTTGATCCTAAGCCAAATCTTTAAGTTCTACGCATCTTTTTTGCACCTTTTGTACTCGTTTTTCATAGAATTCCACTTCAGATCATTTTACTCCCAAGATTTACCTAGTATCTGCATTTGAATAAAAAACAACTACATACCACATGAAATATTTTATATGAAGTATAAATATAACTTAATTCATAGTGTTAAATGTATAAAATTAATATGATAATAAGTGTAATTATACACTTATCACTAAGCCATTGACTCAAGTTAAACAGGACCAGCATGTTAACGAGTATGGCATGAGACACATGGGAAATTGGCTCTAGTACAAGTGGGAGATTGTTAGACATGATGTATGCCCTAGAGGCAATTAGGGCGATATATCTCTATTAGTTATAATGTATCTCACTAGTATCATATATGTATAATATTAAATATGTATATGCGCATTGATGAGACAAAGTCCATGACTACTTCATAGCGTAAAAGTGCAAGGACATAGTGGGAGTGATTAGTGTATAATTACACTTATTATCTTGATAATTTTTCTCATAAAACGATATGGTTTAGAGTCATTTTATACTTCATATAAAAGATTTCACGTGGTATGTAGTTATTTTTTATGCAAGTGTAGAATCTAGGTGAATCTTGGGAGTGAAGTGATCAAAGATGGAATTCTATGCAAAAAGAGTGAAAAATGTGCAAAAAGATGCATGGAATTAAAGGAATTGGCTTAAGATCGAAGTTCTTAAAGATCAGTAAAGTTGCAAAGAAGAATCATGAAGAAAAGCATAAGTCACGTCCATGTTACGATCGTGATTTCTATTCACGATTTGCTAAATCACGCTCGCAACTAACTATCGCGATTGTGATTTATCACTCTTCACAAGCAGTAAGTTACAAACTTACATTCACGATCGCAACATGTATGTCACGCTTGTGAATCATGTGGGTTTGGTTAACTCTTCTCAACTCCCATTAAATAATGGATATGGTTTGATCAACTTTAGCTTTCACTTGCATACCTTACAACTTTACTTTGTTTTCATCTTATACTTTCTATTTCAAAGTTTATGATATGTCTATGTGTCATAACGAGTATTTCATCTTGCGTCATTTATATCAATCATGTTATATGCTTTCAAGTTAAATTTAAGAGTGATTTCAGGGTTAACAAGATTGTTTATAATCACTAGATCTGTGATTATAACATTATTTAGTAAGCCAAAATTTTTGGAGTCGTAACTTGCTAAATATGGCTATGTGAGAGCAACCCATACTAAGCGTAATAATATTTTTATCTAGGTTCTTATAAGTGTCATAATTCATTTACCCTAGACTTAGAAAAGTCATCTCATGTGTTGCTCTGTGGTGAATTATTAAATATTAGGGCATCTAGAACATTATTTGTTGAAGTTATTTAGTGTATGAAATCTTCTTGATGATTTTGCATGTTTTTCTCTAATAAACTTGTTCTTAGGGAATATCTATATATTTTACATCTTCTCTAGTCTGTTCATACATCTATCTATTCATCCATCCATCATCCAAACCCTCTAATACAAATTACCTATTTTCGTTTACCCCGTAACTCTAGTTGGTCTTTAGAACTGAATCCCTTCCCTATGGGATCGATATCTTTTAAAACTACATCGAAACTATATACTTGCAGTGATAACCATTTTTCTATTTAGATAAGTGGTATTGACAACACCTGTTTGTATTTTGAACTTTTATCTTATAGGTAGAGAAGTGGGGAACAAGGTTTTTGGCTTCATGACAAAATATAAGCCCTCTAAATTAGTAAAGTCAAAACCTTGCGATCATCTATAAAAGTTGAAGTTTGATAGAGAGAGAAGTTACTAGCATTCTAATTCTCTTTCTCTTAAATTCTTTTACTTTCTAAAATGGCGAGAACCAAAACAACTTTTGTTCTTTAGAACAACTCCAAGAGAAGCATTTATGTGAATGCTGAAGGCAAACAAGAGAAGATCACTCTCCCTGCTAGAACGGTCTTTACCAAGGTGAACTAGGCCTCTAATTTGGACTTTGGTCCAGTCTATGAAGTAGATTATGAAGTCTTGATAAGGAACAAAATCCTTTATAGGGTCATCAAATAGCAGAGACTAAGCCAGTTTTTACAACTAGAAGGGCCATCCATTGTTGGCTTGGTCAGGAGCTTTTTCGAGAACCTCTACACAATCTATGGCTTTAATGACATTCTTCTGGTGGAGATAGAGGGAAACTCTCATTTCATCTGCTCAAGGCTTCTTGGAAACATCTTGAACATGCCTTGTAGAGGCACTTAGCTCAAGAGATTGGGAGATGAGGAAGTTATGGCAATCCCTGAAGATTGGAAGCTACCAGTGAACTATTGATAAGGAGAGATAGCCGCTTCTGGAACAAGTTAGGTAGCTAGAGCTTGCCATGATTTGGTAGTAATGCTGTTGCTATAAAAAACAAGATCCCTTACCAACTACACCTACTTCTAGAGGTGTGTGGTCTACCATATGGTAGAAGGTAAAAAATTAAATTGGTTTATGATTATTCTTCATCACTTGATAAAAATTACTACCGTATACCAATATGGATACTTGATCATAGTCTTTATAAAGGCAGTGAAGATGGACTTGTCATCCTTTGTTGGTGGACTGGGGGAAACTGTCATCCTTGTAAAGAAGGGGATCATGATGATGCACTTCAGCTAGCTTTATCACGATCAGGTGCATACTAAGTACACTAAGACCCAAGATGTAAAAAGAAAGTCCAAGGCTATACCGATAGTATTCCTTGAGGATATTGCGAAGGAGGATGAGGACATCTTCATGGTAGACTTTGAGAGTAGCGATGACACAAGTGACAATGTTCCTATTCTACAAAGATTGAACCTCTTTCAATCGCTTCAGCTCCAACATCCCCAAAACCAATGGCTACCTCATCTCATAGCTAGGCAAAGAAGATATATGAAAGCTAAAACTAGTGCTCAGGGGGAAGTTGGGGTGAAATAGCAAGCTGAGGAGGAAGATGATGCCATGGAGGTAGAGGAGACCTTGGGCCAGAGAAAGCGTAAATTGGTTGTTTCTGAAGAAACTAAAGGCCAAGGGGACTCCAAAAAGTCTAAAGAGGATTCTAAGACAATAAGTCCAGGCACTGCAGCCTACATGGAGGAAGTTATTACCAAACCGAAGGGGACTCAGCTAAGCACAATGCCACCAATAGGCCTCTAAGGAAAAATGTTCAAGTGGTGAGTAGCAAGGAGGATGCTAGAGAAACAGAAACCCTTAATCCAAAAGAATTCAATCTTCCTGATCTGAGCATCCCCACACCTTCATTCCATCAAGCTGAGACCCTTCCTACTCAGCTTGAAATACCTCAAGCTGACTGTGAGCACTGGATTTTGTACTAGCTCACGCATTTAATGATGATTGCTTTTCGGGATATTTATCCTCGAGTCAAACAATTTTTGACCGTCCGATGATCTTCAAATGGGATTCTTCCTCGTCTTTGAATTTAAAAGGGTTTTTTTTTAATTTTCACCTTTAATTCAGAAATTAATTAAAAAATATAAAAATACACAAAAAAATCTGAATATCCCACGAAAACCGGATTCAGAGCTGACCTTGCCAACGAGTTTTGCGAGCTCGCCAAACTCCCTGGCAAGGTCACCAAAGTTTTTTACCTTTTTTGGATTTTTCAGGATGTTCCTATAAATAGTCACACTTTTGATTGATGGGGACTCAGAATTTCAGAGAAATACTACACCACATATTGGATCTGTCAACATAAAAAATGTACCGTGTAAAAGAAAAAATGTGTTGGCTTAGGAGAAATGCCTACACTTTTACCAAAAAAAAAGAGTCAGGAAATGCAATGTGGCTATAGCTCCTAATACCGACACTTTTAGTCATTTTGGCCACATGGTAAAAAGTGTTGGCCTATAGCAACATTTTATTGTCTTTTGACAACACTTTTTAGGTGTTGGTAAATGCATCTAGAAATAACTTGTTCACTTGATATGGTAACACTTTTGTTATAAATACCGACACTTTTCATTAATATGTTTTTTCTTTTAGCCTACATTTTTTCTTATAAATAACAATACATTCAAACTGTTCACTTTCTTATTTCACCAACATTTTTATAGATTAGCCAACATGCTACACTTTATTATACATTTGTATATATATCATACAATTGCAATCCTGTTAAAAATAAATATATAATTCATTAAATAACATTCATGTTTCATAATTCAATAACTAAAACTAGTAACATCCATAAAGTACTAGTTGAAAGAACTAGTGATATCCAAAAAGTATTATCATAATATTTACAAAGTACTACTCTTGTCTCTCTTTGGAAGAGACATTATCATTCTCACTTGAACACTCATCAAAGGCTTCCAAATTGAGATTTAAAGATGGATTGTCTTGTACCAGCTTCCTAACAAACCACCCCATCTTTTTGTTCAGTTTCTCCTCTATCTTTTGGTTCATTTTATCCTCCATCTCTTCCTCCATTTCACTCGTTAATTGTTTTTTTATCTCATCCAACCCAGAAATTCTTTCCACAAATTTTCCCTTTGCATTTTTTGGCACTGCATGCTTACCAACAAGCCAAGAAGCTCCATGTGTTGCCTCAGCCTTGAGAATTTGTTCTACATTCTCACTTTGTACACCAGATGCACACATTTCTTGAATTGCATTCTATGAAAGAAAGTAATCACCAAAATATAGTGAATAAGAAATCACCAAACACTTAAAAAGAAAAAAGCAAGAACATCTAGTGTTTTTTTTTTACACAATTTTTAGAGTTTCTTTTTTTATGAGTTTCCTTTGTTGAATTCATTTTGATTCTTATACTAGTATGTATAGCTTAGCTTGACTTTTAGTAGAGGTAGATAATAAGACACTTTCCCAGATAGTACAAAAATCTCACAAATTTTGCTTGATAATTAAATACAAACATGTACGAATAATTAACCTTTACTCTTATTTTATATCATTATTTATGGTATAATTATAGCTCAGGAAACTCACACCACACTACATTATAGTGAGAACAGAGAATGACTAAGTAAAAAGCATTATTTTGATGCTATTGATAAGTGTATCTTATTATCAAGACAATTTTGCACACTAAACACTATAGTTTAAGTCATTTTTATACTTCATATAAAAGATTTCACGTGGTATGTAGTTATTTTTGGTGCAAATGCAGATACTTGGTAAATCTTGGGAGTAAAATGATCTAAAGTGGAATTCTATGCAAAAAGATTGAAAAAGGTGCAAAAAGATGCGTGGGACTTACAGATTTGGCTTAGGATTGGAGTTGTCAAAGATCGGTGAAGTAACAAGAAGAATTCTGAAGAAAAACACAATTCATGGTCGTGACAACAATTCACGGTCGTGACTTGATACACTTCAGAAATAGAAAATTGCCAAATAAAGATTCACGGTCATGACTTGTATATCGCGGTCATGACTTGGATGGTTCTTTGGTCAAATCTTCTTAACTACCAACCGCTAGATAAGAATGATCAACCTCCATCAACCACCATTAACTACCAACGAAAAGAACCTTATCAAAAGTCAACCAATCATGAATAGATGCCTATCCATTATGGATAAGATTAAAGCTTCTCAACCAATCGCAATGAAGTGATGAAATCTTTCTCCAATGGACACAACTCTTCGTTTGGATAGACGTAACCCTTCAAACTCTATAAATAGGGCTCCAAACCTTACAAATTTTGTGCATGGGTGGCATTGGAATTAGAAAAGTGAGAGATATAGTGTGTGCGTAGATAGAGAGTGAAATTATTTAATTTTCGCTACCTTCATAAGTGTTAGCGAGAAAATGTTTAAGTGATTCGAATCCTTGTTTCAATCACTAGATTTCTCTACATATTCGAGCGATTGTTGTATAAGTGTACTTGCAAATCACTTATCAATAAAATTTTTCATTCTTCAACATTCATTTGTTCGATATTCACAAAGAATAGCATCCTAGCGGAGGTTCTGTACGGACCGAGACAGAATTCAAAGCAAACGCAGGAATTGCGGGAATTGACAACTCCCATTAAAGAGTGGATACAGTTTGATCAACTTTAGCTTTCACTTGCATACCTTACAACTTTGCTTTTCTTTCTAATTATACTTTCTATTTCGAAGTTTATGATATGTCTATGTGTCATAATGCGTATTTCGTGATGAGTCTTTTATATTAATCAAGTTATATTCCTTTGAGTTAACTTTAAGAGTAGTTTCGGGGTTAGCGAGATTATGTATAATCACTAGATCTATGATTTTAACGCTATTTAATGAGCCAACATTTTTGGAATGGTAACTTGCTAAATGTGCCTATGTGAGAGTGACCCTTACTAAGCATAGTAATATTATTGTTTAGGTTTATATATTCATCTTAATTCATTTGCACTAGATTTAGAAAAGCCATTTCATGTGTTGCTCTGTGGTGAATCATTGAACATCTATGTGTCTAGAACCGATTATGTTAAATTAGTCTAGTGAATGTAATAACTTTGTTTAACTAGCATCTTTTCTTTGCTATACTTATTTCGTAGGAAAAATCTATATATTTAGAATCTCTAGTCTTCCATACATATATCTACCCATTCTTCATTCTAATCCTCCTAACTAAAATCCAAAAATATTTTATTTTCTTTATTCCATTTTTCTTGTTGCGCTTTAGAGCTAGCCTTCCCTGTGTGATCGATATCTAAAACTACATAATAACTGTATACTTGCAGTGGTCACCATTTTTCTATTTAGATAAGCCGTATTGACAACACCTGTTCATATTTTGAACTTATATCTTATCGGTAGGAAAGTGGGAGACAAGGTTTTTGGCTTCATTATTAAATAAAAAATCCTAGGAGTTATTAGAGTCGAAACCTTGCGAAAAGCTATTAATTGTTAAACTAAAGCAATTAATTAGAAAGTAAAGTAATAATCAGTAGAGAATTTGAAATCACCAAAGCAAAGTAATAATCAGTAGTTCTGATTCACAACAAGATTCACATAATTTATCAAATCACATGCATAGAAGATCAAATCATATAATTTATCAAATCTTCTCACACACACATATATGTATATATATACAAGATTTCAAGTTGATAATTTCTTACAATTTATTAGTTATCGTCCATCTTTCTATTTACGCGTAGCGATGATCAATTTTGCTTTCGATGGTCCTTCCCCATCAGGATTTGCAAGTTTCTGACCAAAAAGAAAAACAAATCACATGATTTGATTTCGACTTACTAAAGAAATAAAGTTATTGAAAAATACTCGAAAACTAGTGAATTTGTGTTCTTCAAGCTACTATAGTTTCTTACTATTACTAAATTATAATACTGATACTGGATACAGCTGAAACTGCTCATAATTCACCAGATTCAAACAAAAGAAAAATCTTTAACATGTGAAAACGAAGTCTAGACAACAGTCATCAGTTGAAAGAACTCTTGGAGTGGACTACAAAAGAAATCAATTCTTAGCATAACAACATGGAGTGGGAAATGTCTGATTTAGAGCCAAATATCTATAGAAAAGCTTGAACATTTTGAAATGGCTAAAGCACCCTATCATTGACTATGTTTAGCAAAAAACAAATAAACTGGGAAATGCAACTTCTCATGCTCCAAGGGATATAACAGTTACAATCTGCCAGGCTATATAATATCCTGGTAGAATGCCAGAATCAAACTATAAAATATGCTTGAATTGAAAACTAAATTGTTTTCATTCATATGGTCAAACCATCTAATAATTAACCAAATTAATTAGAGTTCCTAGTTTGAACAGACAAGACACGAGTAAAGCAAATAAGAATAAAGGAACCTGTAAAGAAGTAAATTTAAAATATTCTGCAGTACATTTTCCATTAGGTGGATAAGAACTTTTAAGTTCTTGAAAATATTAGACAAGAGTAATCCATTGAAAACTGAAAATCCTAAGAAATATTTGCGGCCATCAAAAGCTAGATGATTAGATTGTAATTCTAAAGGCCATGATTGCTAATAAAATCCTACTTGCCAATGCCATCATGAAATTGCTAGAAATGATAAAAAGTACCTCATGATTAAATATGCAACAATGGAGTCTCTATTTGTAATGTTTTACTTAAGAAATTCACCCCCTTTGTGTCAAGACAAGGTAAAGTAAGGAAATAGGGAATCAAGTGAAATTGCAGCAACATAATATTATTGAGATTTACAATCTAGTAAAATGGATAAAGTTGATGGTCCTTCATTTATGTGGGCTAACTACTAAAATTAAGGGACTACACTTTCCTTCGAGTAGCTATGTTTTATTTGAAGAGCTGCACTTCAATTCAGCCAAAATAGATTTTTGAGCTCAAGATCAGAAAATAAAATATGATGATGTTGTTATGACAAAGTTTTGAAGTCCTCCAATATTGCCAGCTAATACAAGTCAGGAAAGTATCCATGCCGAGAGCGACAAGAAGACATAGATAATTAAGTTTTTTCTTTCTAGAAAAAGTCATAGACAAACTATGCAGAAGGGCTTTTAAGTAATTTTTCCTTGCAACCATGGAAAGAATCATACTTCTAAAAACTCACTTAGGCATATACTTACCAAGAACCACAATTTCAAGGGTTCTAATACATAGAAACATGTAAATGATATTTAACAATTTAATATCTAAACTTAGCATACATCCATTCTTTCAAATTACATATTGACCAACACTTTAATATCTAAACTTACAATGCATCTGTACTAGCAAGTGCCCTTCTTTGGATTGCTTCCTACATTTAATTAACATGTGATGAGAGACTAGCCATTTGGTTTCAAATTGTCATCTTCAACATTATTGAGTAGTAACTCATTTATACATAAAAATATTATGCAGTTCTACAACGAGTTTCAATTTTCTGCAGCCTTTGGATTCAAAAAAATATAATCACCAACAAGAAAACTCTAAAAAATACACTAAAGTTTAGTGTTCTCGAAAAACAAATTTCACATTATACTGCGTGATGTAGTGAAAATAGAGGAAACTGCAAACTATGAAAATGACAAATGATCTCAAAAAGTACATAGAACTTAAAGCTTTTCATCTAAAGTGCAGTTTATACTAATCTAACCAAATCTCAATACAAATATTCAAGAAAATAGCAGTATTATTGTTGTTCAGTTCATATATTCTTAACTAAAGAATTTTTTAAAGGAATCATATAATTCTCATTCCACAAAACAGAGACAATGCAAAAGTTAGAACATTTTTTAAAGAAGAACCTTCGAATTTGTTTTACAACGTTCATCTCATTGCAAGTTCTCTGAAATTAGATATAGACTTCACTTTCACATCTTAAATATGTCTAGCATTTAAGTCCACCTTCAAAACCATAGAAGCTACTTGAATGAAAGGACCTTGTAAATCTAAGAAACAAAAATTTACCTTATTGCAGGAATATAGTGAAGCGACGATGACCGGATTCCAGTGGTGGTGGCCATCCATTTTCGGTGATGGCTGTGAGTTGAGATACAGATTAAGTTTCGATATAATTAGTTATCTGAAAATTGGCGCAAAAGAGAATAGTTATAGGGAATCAAAATTGGGAATTAACAAAAAAAATTACCTGTCCCTTAACCTTCTCACACGAATAAAAATTGAGAATTAACAAAGGAATTGAGTGACAAAATACGAACGATTACAAGAAGCAGTAATGGTGATAAAATCTACCAGTAATGTGTCAGAGTTACTGAGATTATAGAAAGGAGAAAAAAAGAAAAAATGAGTAACAAGGTGGCAGTACCTTCTCAATGCTTTAGTTCCGCTTGAACACCAGGCAAACAAGATGGAGGACGAGACGCCGGAGAAAAATTGTCGATAGGAAGTGATTTGCTAAACAACGAGAGGGTTTTTGTAGAAGAGAGGAAAGTGATGAGGATTTTCTGTGCTAGGGACTTATGCAATACCATGGTTTAGTGGAGAAAAGAGAACAGAGAGATTAATTATTGGTGGTTTAATTTAATTTTTTTATTTTATTTTATCATTGCACTTTTCACTCAAAATTTTGGCGTTGGTAATCCCGCCCTGAAATGTACAATTTTTTCACTTTTTTACCAACACTTTTATAATTGTAACAATTGTGTTATTATTGGTAGGCTTTTGTCAACATTAATAAATAAGTGTTGTCACAAGTCAATTTGTTATATTAAAATTGTAACACTTTAGTGCCAACACTTTGATATTTAGTTGGCAGAGCCCATATATGGTGTAGTGAAAATTCCTCCTTTTAGAAAGAAAAACACGGACAAATACTACAAAAATATTTTCCTATCTACTAATATTTTCTTGGATCCAAAACACATTTGGATTTCAACTTTTACTTGTTTTCAAATAATTCTTCATCTACTTTTCTTTAAATATCCTCAGATATTCTCGAGTCTATAACAAATTTAGAACCCGAGTTTAATTATCTTTTGGATAAATAACATATATTTTTCAATTAAACTACAATTAAACCAAAATGAATGAGGAACACTCCCATGGATCAACGGATACGCCAAAGTGGATTCATGCTGAAAGGGTAAGCCTCTTGAGTTCCTAGAACTGCGGATTCCGTGTTCATCGTCTGCTTCATCTCTTTTCTGATTTTATTTTAGGACCTAGGAATTATCTTATTCCTTATTATTGTGAATGTTGTAATAATTCTTCTTCATCTAGTAATTCTTTTTTATTATTTTTACATTAGAATATCCCCACGAAGAGAATAAAACATATTTCCGGATAACAGTCCTTACTATTTTGCAATGCTGTCATTTTCACTAATAAAATTGACCAACATACATATAAATAAAAATGAATATTTTTTTTATTTAAAATAACAACTTTAAACCATCGATGTTTTAATTAGGCCACAAGAGCCTTCTCAAAATAAACATATGTGCCATATCTCGTGCTAACCTTTGTGGATGCAGGTTAAATGTATGCCTAGGATTTTATTTTCCTTCGGGTATTGTAAATATTTTTACGAGAATTGTAATTAATAGATTAGGCAGGTGGTTGCATCCCCCGAGTTTTGTAATTTTTGTAATCATTACCTTTCCGCATTTACTTATTGCCTTGTGGATGGATTTATTATTTGTCTATATGTAAATCATGCATATAACTCGAAAAATGACTTAAGTGCGAATATGCACAATTAAGAAATATGGTTTTCTATAGATGTAATATAATGTGATCAAATAAGAAATAAGCAACTTATTCCGGACCCGAATCTCTATATCTTAGTGGGCCGTCCCCTGACATTAAGCCTCATAGGACTCTAATTCCATGAAAGAGCTAATCCAGGTGGCGACTCCACACTAAGAGATGGAGGATTCGGGTTTCAACCAATCTAAAAATGTTTTTCGCTCTCTCTTTAAAACTTTCCGAGTCCCCGACCCGGTGAACTTTTTTAAGCACCCCGGTGGACCACACCTCTCATCTTCGCGCTCTCTCGGCCCACCGCTCCGTGTCATCCGCTCATAGTGACGACTCCTCTGGGGATTATTTCTAAACACTTGTTTTTCAAAGGTTTTAGATTTTGGATAAGTGTCAAAATTATTGATCACATTATTCCTTATTTTCTTAATTATGACATATTCATAATTTCACATTGCAATAGAAGGGATTAGCCCATAAGTCTAAGGTACCCCTATTACCGTGAAACTTTCTCTTATACTAATCTGCCTTCCTGAGAAAAGATAGTACTTGAGCAGGTGGAGCACTTGTTGCCATATCGCATGTACCTCCCTCATTAGAACCCATTTGGGGAGAGGCTTGAAGTGTATTTTAATGCAACAAGAACCTTCTACATCAACAACCCATTTACAAACCTCATGTAAATAAACCATATGCATTTTCCCTAGGGTGTTACCCAACAAATGACCATGCATTATATTTTTTTATAGGTACGCTCCTCAGTATCTTCATGGTACTAAGATGAACCAAACTTAGGATAGAGACTAGCCAAAAACCCTACACATGGGAGTTATATGGTTGGAAAATTGAATGTTGCATGCTATGTGTTATGTACTTATTATTGTACAAATATCATGCTAACCACAAATTTTAGTGCAGACACTTAAACGCACACACTCATGATGTAACATAGCATCTTCTCATTATCATCATCATACTTAAGATTAGTTGACGCTCGAGATTGTGTCACCCTAGGATAACATAAAACCACTTAGATAAATGAAGCATCATTCACCCCAATCTACGTGATGTCAACTTGACATCTGATACTTAGCCCACAAGGGGCAATAATATATCTTTGATATGATTACTTGATGTACAAATCATAGCCCACGTACTACATAGCCTAAACGGGTAAAATACCTACCCAAACCCTTTCCCACATTAAAGGATATCCCAGTTGATGTCTTAACCTAAGCCCTCACGGGGTGAACATACTTCAAAAGTCTTATGTTACCAAATCTTCAAGGGTATATGCTTCATACCCAAATCATTCGCCCTCACGAGGTAATAATTCACGTATCACCAGATACCTTTAAATAGTGATGACCACACAGGTATCCGAAAATCCATCCTAATTGGGCAAACTAACTAAATCATTCATTAGGTATCTACATACGGTAGTTGTTTTCATTTCATTAGGGTATGTCACACTACTTACCCTAAATCAATATAACCTCCCCATTCTATAAGACCTAGTCATAGGACGAAACCTCAAACTATTAACCTATTACCAAACGGTAACTTGGTCATATTATGATGTCACATAGACATTGTACAAATCTCAAATCTAACCCCCAATGTTGGATTTTCATTTCCAAATATTTTCATCTTTACCTAACGACTAACCTGTTTATTTCAAATAGATTCACATACATGTTATTTCATATCATGGCATGCTAACCCCTTGTGAATGCATCCATACATTAAAGATCTCATGCATTACCCACATCATGAATCATATCATGAATCTTGTATGCATGGTCTAATATTTTGCTCATGTATCAAAGGGGCTTGGAAGAAACCTACTCGTTGCCTGGTCCACGTTTCCCCGATTGTGGCTAATCTAGAGCGGGTTCCATACACTGACTCAAGTGAGGACTTGGGTTCAGAATCAGATTCAGTACAACACAAGTCTTTCATGGCCAATCCGCAGGAAGAAGTTACGAGAGAGGATCACCCCATCCTTACAGGATAAAATTCTCAGCAGTCATCGATTAGCGCCGAGATTGCAGCTACCTTAAATGCCTTTGCTAATGGCGAACAGCTAGCTACGCTCATTCACCATCATGCTGAGAGAGGTTAGAATGTTGTGTCCAGCCCGGAGGTCACCCTTAACAACGGCAATCCAACTAGATGGCCTGAAACAGGGGGACCTCCCACCTCACACATGCTACCCCCTACTCCTACTACCTTTTACCAGTTTAGGGCAGGACAAAGTTAGGACGAGTCCTAAATTAGTCTATTGGGATTCAACTTTGCCAATCCCTTCTAGCAGTAATCTAGTAACCAATTCTTCCAGGGGAAGCCTGTTTAGCCGACATTCGCACCAGGGCCTTTTTATCAAGGAATGACCCAACAGCTTCTTTCTAACTAGAGTACACCGGTCGCCTCACAATTCCAAGTACCTTAATTGCCCAATTTTGCGGCATGCCCCAGGGCTAATATAGCTCTTATCCAAGCGTAGGGAACACCATCCTCCAACAACCAGGAATGGCGGAGCTATGGCGATAATTCCTAGCCACTCACGGTGGTTATGTCATGAATTCATACTCCGCATAATCGACAATCAGGGATGAAGATAGCTTACCCCCTAACTTCGCAATGCCGCAGTTTGAAAAGTATGTGGGATCTAGTGACCACCCGCGAGCTCACTTAACACATTACCAGACGGTGATGAGGGCATTAAGGATCAGCGAACGGATAATGGCAAAGCTCTTTGTCATCACCTTAGGCCACCTAGTCAATGAATGGTACAGCCACCTTCCTCTGGACATAGCCACTGATTGGAATAGCCTTTCTCAAGCTATGATGGGGCATTATGGTTTCAACTCTCAAATGGAAACCACAATGCAACATCTAGAGGCTATAAGGTAAGAGCAAGGTCAGAGCTTCAAATCCAACTATACCCATTGGATGGTAACACAGGTCAGGCTTTGGGCTCTCTTAACTCTACCGGAGATGATAACCAAACTTCTGGACGGATTATTACCATCATACAAGAACAAGTTTATTTTAGACATCTTTTCGAGCTATCAAGAAGTGTTTGAAAAGGTGGACAAGATGGAGCACTTTGAATCCACAGATACATTTGGGGGGCACTAGCATCGAAAGATGATGTAATAATTTAGCTTTCAACTACTTTGCCCTCAGGGCTTTTGGATTTTTAATAAATTGAACTTTGTTTACTTGCTTGATACTCTATCAATGACATCACGCATTCTGATAAGCATACACATAATGTTTTTAGCATATGTGACACATCATGTCATGAAATTAATTTGGGTATAAATGGATTCCCCAAAGTCATTGTAATTTCAAATGATTTGACTCTTGAGAGAAAGTGAGAGATAAACACATATACTTAGACAACACGTGATAGCAATTGCTTCATCCTACAAGGGTGAAAGATTAATGGAAAGATCTCCAAGCATGAAACATCCACTGACTCAGTCAATCAAGAGAACGAAGCACACAAAGATCAAAATGATCAAAGCTAGGATAAAGCCAAAATGTCAACAAAGCAAGTTGAGGCCAAATAATCGATGCAATGTCACAAAGAAGGAGTCAGATTGTTGAACACATCAACAACTCCATCACACGGCTCACCACCATTTATGGGGCAATCAAGCAAAAGTTAAAATGATCAAAGAAAATTGAAGCTCCATAAAGGGTCAAACAACCGACACAATACTAAAGATAAAAAGGACTCAGATTGTTGAACATGTCAATAACTCTTTTGCATGGCTCACTACCATTTATGGGGCAATCATTACATAATTGAACTCAAAAAGGAAATGATGATGATCAAGACCCATCATCACATTCACCTGAAGCCAGCAAAGCGGCATGAGCACAAACCAATCAATCAGAAATGCTGAACGAGATAACAATTGAAGTCATGAACATAGACAATGACTGATCTATCAAATCAACCAAGTCTTACGCAATTGCTATCATGTATAGGTGAAAGAAATAAATCAATAAAAAGTAGTACAAAAAAAATAAATTTGTATTTAGCCTGTCAATTAACACTCGGTTAGTTGAGCAAAAATTAAGGCTTCTTTTCAAAATAGAAAAAACTAGTTCGTTGAGTTGAAAACCTGAAAAGGGCGGCTCAGGAAAAACTTAGGACATTGAGAGAACTACATTGGTTAGAAAACCCGAAAGGGCTAATTAATGGCAGGAGTCAAATCATTTGAAACATTTATACCCCTGTTAAGTTCATCAATGAATTATCATTTTTACTGAGTCTTTATGCATATGCTTATCTTGATTGCTTTCATGCCAATGGTAGAATATCGCAAGTAAACATCCATAAACAAAACAATAATAATGAAAAGATAAAGAAAAATGAGTCTGCTGGATTGAAAACCTGAAAAGGCGGTCTAGGAAAAAATTAAGACAAGGTTCGATAGATTGAAAACCCGCAAGGGAGGTTTATGCAGAAGTTAGAACGAATATCAAATTCATCACCTCTTCCTTAGAATGGTATGTGGTTTTTTATACCTCCAACACTTTAGGCAAACGGCTTCAAAGTGTTTATCACCGACATAATGCAGGATCAATGACTCATCCAGACTCTCCTTAGACCAAATCTAAGTTCTGAACTCGAATCTGATTTAACGAATCCATGGTCGTCACTTTGAGGAAGTCATCCATGGAATCCCTAACAAGACAAAACCTAGGGGCAATCGTGCACCAACACAAGATGGATGAAGCCCACAACACCTACAATAGATGAACATACATTATATGATAAAAATTATTCATGCATAAAATCATGCATACATTACATTCGCATCACGTCATTTACAAGTAAAGATTATGCCAAAATGGGTCAACACCGTCCCCGGTAAACAAAAAACATCCACCTCCACATGAGGAACCTACAAACAAGATGATGGCCAACTCAAGCCTAAAGTCAACATTGCAACATCACAAAAGTCTCTTAAAACCAATGGAGCAATTTTTGGGACATCCACGAATTTCCATTATGTTTTCTCTAATTTGTCACAGGAAGCAACTCAACATCCTATTAATGAAATTCAAAATACCATGAAGAAGGAAATGGTTATCTCAAAGGCTGAAGAAAGAAACAGTCTCATTTATCAACCAAAGAATGAAACGGTTGCCAACTATAACAGGGATGCCGTAGAAAGAAATGGTTGGCCCATTCATAAGAGGCATCAAGCAACAAGGGATTCCGAAGAAAAAAAATGGATAATGCCGCAAGGAAACGGTGTTAGAAAGGAAGGCCCATGTCATCACTAATAGGGGGTAAAGAAGGCACCAACCGCACTAATCAGGTATATTCTCAATCCCTCCGCTCATTTTGTGTGATCATACTGGTTATACAATAAGTGATGATCACACGAGGGGTAGCAGTGAGCATGGGATTTTGTACCAGCTTACGCGTTTAATGATGATGGCTTTTCGAGATATTGATCCTCGAATCACACAATTTTTGATCTCAGATGATCTTTGGCCATGTCACTAAACTTTTTTACCTTTTTTGAATTTTTCAGGATTTTCCTATAAATAGTCGGACTTTTTTAGATTGAGGGGGGCTCGAAATTTCAGAGAAAATTCCTCCTTTCAGAAAGAAAAACACAGACAAATACTACAAAAATATTTTCTTTTCTTCTAATATTTTCTTGGATCCAAAACACATTTGGATTCAACTTTTAATTGTTTTCAAATAATTCTTCATCTACTTTTCTTTGAATGTCCTCAGATATTCTCGAGTCTAAAACAAATTTAGAACCCGAGTTTGACTATCTTTTGGATAAGTAACATTTATTTTCCAATTAAACTACAATTAAACCAAAACGAATGAGGAACACTCCCAGGGATCAAATGGATACGTCAAAGTGGATTCACGCTGAAAGGGTAAGCCTCTGAGTTCCTCGAACTGCGGATTCCGTGTTCATCGTCTGCATAATCTCTTTTCTGATTTATTTGTGGACCTAGGAATTATCTTATTCCTTATTATTGTGAATGTTGTAATAATTCTTCTTCATCTAATATTTCTTTTTTTATAATTTTTACGTTAGAATACCCCCCACGAAGGGAATAAAACATATTCTCGGATAACAATCCTCACTATTTTACCTTGCGGTCATTTTCACTAATAAAATTGACCAACATACGTGAAATAAAAATGAATATTTTTTTTATTTAAAATAACAACTTTAAAACATCGATGTTTTAATTAGGCCACACGGGCCTTCTCAAAATCAAATCGAACATATGTGCCATATCTCGTGCTAACCTTTGTGGATAAAGGTTAGATGTATGCCTAGAATTTTATTTTCCTTCGAGTATTGCAAATATTTTTTGAGAATTGTAATTAATAGATTAGGCGGGCGGTTGCATCCCCTGAGTTTTGTAATTTTTGTAATTTTTACCTTTTCGTATTTACTTACTACTTTGTGAATGGATTTATTATTTGTCTATATGTGAATCACGCATATAACTCGAAAAATGACTTAAGTGCGAATATGCACAATTAAGAAATATGGTTTTCTATAGATGTAATATAATGTGATCACATAAGAAATAAGCAACTTATCCTAGACCCGAATCTCTGTGTCGTAGTGGGCTGTCCCCTCCACGTTAAGCCTCACAAGTCTCTAATTCCTGGAAAGAGCTAATCCAGGTGGCGACTCCACACTAAGAGATGCCGGATTCGGGTTTGAACCAATCTAAAAATGTTTTTCGCTCTCTTTTTAAAACTTTTCGGGTCCCCAACCTGGTGCACTTTTTTAAACACCCCGATCGACCGCGCCTCTCATCTTCGCGTGCTCTCAGCCCACTGCTTTGTGTCGTCTGCTCACACTAACCCACCTTGGGTCAAATAGCTAACCCAGAGGTACCTTTTAATCCTTCTCTCATTTCTTCTATAAATCCTAAAATTCCTTCTTTTCCAGTACATCCTTCATATTTTATCCCGGGAAATCCCCCGGTTTCTAATCTTGTAAATACTGAAATTCCTAACCCTTCTGTAAATCCTCTGCCTCAACCTTTCAACATTTTTAATTCTCCAGTAAATATCCCTTACTCTTCTAACCAAACTCAAGATTCATTTTCCCCACATTCTTCTCCTTCCCATATTCAAACTCAAAAACCCAACTCTTCTCTTAAACAAAACACCCAAATAGAAATAATTCTATCTCCTGTAAAATCTAAACCAACCCCCACTTCTTCAAACCCATCCTCAACCCCTCTAATCCCAAGATGGTTCCAGTTGGAAAGATGATTCTCTGCCAAGACCCATCAATGTGAACAAACATCTTCTTTTTAGATTCACCACGGAGTGTACAAGTTCTCTTTGTGATCACCATTTTAGAAAAAAGGTTTCTGAGAATGAGGAGAAGAATTAGGGTTCTTTTTTCTCTGAAAATGATTAGAATTTGGATTGCAAGTAACCATCTCTCTTCAACTCCTTCCAGCTTTTATAGACCTTTTGATCTTTCAGAGAGACCTGGAACTTCGACAAAGCTTAATTAGAATCAACGTTAAGATTAACACTTAAATCACCACCTTATAAAAAAGGTGAGTTTTGCAGAAGATGATTCCAATTCAAAAGCACGCCTTTTTGAACATGTGGGTTTAGATTTTAACTACGAAACTGAATCTCACAATGTTACTTTAAAAAGAAAACGGTGTTAAATACCTGTTACCTCAATTAGCTGAATTTAATTTTCAACACTCCAAAGCAGACACTTCCATTTCTTTTGCAATCCAATGAGATGAACTGACTTTCATCTCCCATCATATGCCTTGAGCATTTGCTATCCAAATACCACATTATAGAGTCATTAGCGGATCTAAGGCTCACCAGCAAAATAGTTACGTTTTCTTAGGTTCCCATGATCTTGAGCTGAGTCCTCCCTTGTTATCAGCGCTTAGGTTACTCCAATCATACTCATTGTAATAGCCATTTTTACGCATATAGAGTACTATAGGATGTCTAGATTTTCCACAAAAATTGCAAGCTATTTTTGCTTTGGACTGGGCCACTTTCTTCTTTTTAGTGGAATTCTTCCTCTTAGAATTGCGAGTTTGGTTATTCAGATTTTGATTGTTGGCTGGAGGAGGAACCTGTTCCTTCTTTAAAGTTTTTATCTCAGCAATTAACTCATCTAATTGCTTAGTGAGCTTGTTGGCGTTACATTCCTGATACTCAGCTTTTTCTTGAAGAAAGGGGATATCAAGAGATAAGGAAGCAATAGTATCTTCCTGATCTTCACTTCTCCTCACTAATTCCTTAATGATCTTCCCCAACTTATTAGTCAGTTTCATAATATCAAAGAGTACCTGGGCAAATTCTTCAATAGACAAAGGAATTTCAGAGTTTACCTCAACTTGAGGAGATTTTCCTTTGTTACGTGTCAACTTCAGAGTCAGTAGTGGTTTGACTTCTATTTGAAGCAGATGCTGAGCCTTCGCCTCTACCATCTTCAATAGCCATCAAGAAAAGGTTGGCTGAATCAATTACTTCTTCATCTGACGATGAAGATTCTTCTAAGTCTCTCCAAGTAGTAGCAAGTACCTCATTCTTCTTTCCAAACCTCTTCTTATATCTATCTTTCTTGATCTTTGGATAGCTCGACTGGATGTGGCCTTTTTCACCACAACCAAAGCATTTGATATCTTTGCTGTGTTCTTTCTTGAGTCATTCCTTAGCTCATCGCTGGTGCTGAGTTGATATGATTTTAGCTGGAAACTTCTTCTTGTTGAGCTTCTCATCCTTCCTCATGAAGCGTTTAAAATGCCTAGTCAGAAGGGCTATTTGCCCATTAGAATCGCCGCTTGTGGATTCATCAACGGAATCAAGTTCAGTTAAATGGTTTTTTCGTTGTTTCCTTGACTTTACTCCCTTTAGAGTCGTTGGTGTACTTCCTTAGGCTCATCTCTTGAGTCAACAAAGTGCCTATCATCTCATCATAGCTATAAGTCTTAAGATCATGAGCCTCCTCAATGATGCTCTTCTTGTCATCCCACTCTAAGGTAAGAGTGTGGAGAATCTTCTTCACCAGCTCCTCCTCGGTGAACTCCTTGCCAAGCCTCTTCAATTTATTAATAATGTTAATGAACTGGGTATTCATTACCTGAATACACTTGTTGGCGCCCATCTAGAACATCTCATATTCTCTCAGCATGAGGTTGATCGTGAACTCCTTGACCTTGTCAATTCCTTCATAGGTAATCTCTAGCTTCTTCTAGATTTCTTGCTCTAGCTCACATCTTGAGATCCTGTTGAACTTTGTAAGATCTAGCGCACAATGTAAGTAATTGATGGCTACTGCATTCTCTTTGAGAAGCCTTAGGTTAGCATCATCATAGTCTTCAGGATTGACTAGAAAACATTCCCATTCCATACTACAGTAAGAATTCATGGGCCAAACTCAATAGCGAGCCATGCTTGCATGCTTTATTATTGAATAAAGTTTTTCATGTTATTTCTTCAAAATGTGTAATGATTACCGTCGAATAATGGTAGCCTAGTTACAGACACTCCCTCCTTAAGGAGTACTTTCTGTCCTGAACCGGAGCCATTTATGGATCTTTAACTAAAAGATTATTAGTTAATAAGTTGAGCACTTGCTTTGATACCACTTGTTGGTCCTTTGATGGATTAATAATAAGTATATTCCAGTACGGATTATTTTTTAATATCATCCATCTCAAAGAATATACCTTTTTATTCCACTTAATAAAAAGATGGATTATTTTTATCTTGATAAGTATCAAAGGTATATTCTGTTTCTCACAGAAAACTTTAGCAGCATGAGTGTCAAATATTCTCTAAGTATCAAAGAAATGCATCTTTTTATTCCTAAAAAGTTAACTCAGCACAGCTGAGTAGATATCTTTATAAACTATGTAATACTCAGCACAACTCAGCTTTTTTTACTCTAAGCCGTAACTTAATTACTTACTCAGTAAACTAATTTGTTTTTCCTGAAACAAACTCAACTAAACTTCATTAATTATGAGTATACTTAGTACTCAATTAATTTCACTATCGTAGTTAGTTTGTTATTTCCAAAACGTTCAAGTACTGTGAAGTAATATTAACTTGGGTTCAACACTTCTCTCTCGATATTGTTCTTTCCTTCATAACTCTGGCATTTGACATATTGTTCTTGATCTTTTTCGACGCGGATTGAGGATTCAATATAAAACCATAAAACAAGTAAGTTAATTGCTTGAGTTTTGTTCTATGAATTGGATTTTAAATTTTGGAGATTTTTTTACCTAGTTTTTTTTTCAAGAAGGACAATCGAGTAGCTTACGGGCTGTTTCTCAGAACTTATAACTTATAACTTAAAAAATACTGATAAGGAAATTTTAACTTAAAAGTTAGATAAGGAAGTGTTTCTCATTCCTTTTTTCAACTTCAAAGCTCCTTTTAAGAAGATAAGTGAAAAGTAGCACTTATCTCCTTCAAAGGAGTTTTTAAGTTAAAAATTAAAAAAGAAAAGTTTGGAGAAACACCCTTTTATTGGCATAGTTCAGCCCTCTTATTTCCATTTTTAGATTAATTCAGTCATTATGTTTGCTGAAATTTACTAAGCTTTGAAATTTTTTCATGAATTGTTTACTGCATGATAGAGGTAAATGCAGCGGGTAGTTCATTTGGCAATCACTTTTATGTTACAACATTTGGAGAGTCTCATGGGGTTGTGTTGGTTGTATGATTGATGGATGTCCTCCGCGCATCCCTCTTTCGGAAGCTGCTGATTTGCAATTAGATCCTTATAGAAGGTAACTTGTGAAGCTTTAAATCAAAAGTTCTGTATATATGCATCTTAAATTGTGAGAGTTTTCCTCTCTCCTCATGACTTTATTATATCATAGTTGATTCCGTTTGGAAATATCTTTCATCCGTTGTGTGTTCAACTATTATTTATAAATGATAATTTTATTAATTTTTTAATATCATCCATCTCAAAGGAATGATGGTCAAGTTATGTAGGAGGCCAAGACAGAGTCGAATTGCCACTCCTAGGAAAGAGATTAATACATGCAAAATACATTCAGGTGGTTTTATTTCACTAAGTTAAATAATTATTCCTACTTTGTTGAAGGACTGATTATGTGATAATTGCAGGAGTGACTACTGAAACACCCATGCATGTGTCTGTACCAAATACTGATCAGAGAGGAAAAGTAAGTTTAAAGTGATTATGATACAACTTTTAAGATTTAAGCAATAATTTAAAATGTCTTAGTTGAAAAGTTGACAAACTATACATTTTCTTAAACTGATGATTGAACATTTGTAAAACATTCAAAGATGTCATCAATGTTTCCATGACCATGGAGCTTGGTAATGACGAACTGCATGTGTCTTGCTTATAAAAAAATGAGTAGAGTGTTCTTAAACATCTTAGACTTGTGTCTATTAATCGATTTTAAGAACTGTCAACTATTTTTCCATTGTTCCCATTTTATTTTGAAAATTTTAGTTTAATGACATTTAGTTCGGGTAAAAACTCTGTTTCAGGTTAAGATTTTCAGCCTTCACATGGATGGGATGTTAGACATGATGTATGCTACAGAGGCAATTAGGGCGATATATCTTAATTAGTCATAATGTACAAACCGTTTTCAGATTATTTTTATTAATAATAAAATGCATCTTTGTTATTTATTAATGTTATTTAATTTATTTATCTTGCTAGTATGATATATATGTGTTATAGTTTATATACGCATTGATAAGACAAAGTCTGTGACTACTTCATAGCGTGAAAGTACGAGGACATAGTGGGAACTATGTGATGTGAGAATTGCACACACGTGTTACTATGGATAGTCTAAATAACCCTAGTCATAGGATCATTAAGACCGGACTTCAATGAAACTGATAGACTAGCATGAGTAGGTGTAGAACCCAAGTTAATAGTACTTCACAGTACGTAAATGTTTTGGAAATAGCAAATTGTCTAGGGTAGTGAAGTTAATTGAGTACTAAGTATACTCTTAATTAATAAAGCTAACTTGAGTATGTTTAAGGAAAAATAATTCAATTTATTGAGTAATTAATTAAGTTAAGGTTTAGAGTAGGAAGAGCGAGTCTATGCTAAGTACTACATAGTTTAGAAAGATATCAACACAGTTGTGCTGAGTTAGCTTTTATCAATTAAAAGCTATATTGTCTTGTGCTGCTAACATGTTCAGTAAGAAACGGAATATTCTTCAGATGCTTTTTAGGTTAAAAAGCGTTGAAATTACAGAAGATTTCCAATGGTCCTCACAAGAAAAAGGTGTCTGTACGAAATGTTGGAGATTCCTCACTAAAGTCCAAGGAAAAAAGTATTCTCTGTCATGCGCCGTTTCTCAGTATCTCTGTGTGACTCTACAAGCGTCAACAATGTCAACCAATCTCAAGACTTCACGTTGCATTTTACGCGCCTCTCTAACAGATCGATTTGCTTGAAGACAAACGAGATTTTGTCAACAGAATTTTATCGCGCCTCAATGTTTGAAATTTCTATCTCTAAACGTCTTGGAATCTGTCTCCAACGGGAAGATTCGAAAGATATGAAGAGAAGAGAAATTGAAGCACTGCAAGGACGGAAAGTTTGCAATGGCTACTTTGAAAAGCTTCAAGTATAAATAGAAGATTGAAGCAGACGTTCAAACTTGGTGAATCAACTCGAATTTCTTTAAGAGTTGAAACTCTATGCAAATACTTCCAACTTCAAGAAATTCCAAATTCAAGCAATCAACAAACATCCATTGTTCAAATCTATTTGTAATAGAGAGAATCACTCTTAGATTTAACATTGTAAGGATTCAATAGTTTATAAGTTGAATTCAGTTCACAATTCTTTTATACAAATCTAAGTGTCAGTTTGGGAAGGGTACCCAAACTGAGTTGAGTGGTAGTTAGAAAGAAAGGTACTTTCTGTAAAATGTGTTTACCCTCTATAAAGGCTACTTCGCCTAAGTAAGGAATGAACACTAGTGGATTTAAGCTCGGAGAAGGAATCTGGGAACTGGAGGTAGGCTCAGGGCCAAACCAGGATAAAATCAGGTGTTGAAGTTCTAACTTTTGCATTAGCTTTTATCGCTTTCAACTCATTCATCATTCTTTCTGCACTTATCGCTTTTACTTGAAAAACCAATCTATACTGAGTAGAGTACTCAACAAGTGATTGAAGACAAACTATCCAGCGAAGCTGAGCAGTTTATAAGTTTTTAGACCCGCTCAGCACAGCATCACTCAGCACGCATCTAAAAACTTAACTTGGTTCAAATATTTTTATAAAACCAAAAAATAACTAAGAAATGCATTCACCCCCCCTTCCCAGTTGGTTATAAGTTTTCTAAGGACCAACAAGTGGTATCAGAGCGAGTGCTTAACTTATTGACTAATCATCTTTGAGTAAAGATCCATAAATGGCTTACAACAACTACAACTCCGGTTCGGGACAGACAGTGCTCCTGAAGGAGGGAATGTCTAGACCATCGTTGTTTGACAGTAATCACTACATGTTTTGGAAAAATCACAAGAAAAATTTTATTCAATCTTAAAGTATGCAGGCATGGGTCACAATCGAGCTTAGCATTAGAGTTCCTACTGTTATGAGGAACAGGGTTCGTCTTCTAGTAGATCTAGAGGACTACGAAGACGCTGATCTTAGGCTTCTCAAAGAGAATGTCGTAATTATTAATTACTTACAATGTGCGCTAAATCTTAATGAATTCAACAAGACCTCGGGCTACGAGATAACACAGGAAATCTGGAGGAAGCTAGAGATTACCTATGAGGGGACAGACAAGGTTAAAGAGTCAAAGATCAATCTCATGCTGAGGGAGTATGAGGTGTTCTCAATGGGTACCAATGAGGGTATTCAAATCATGAATACTAGGTTCATTAACATCATTAATGAACTGAAGAGATTAGGGAAGGAGTTTACCGAGGAAGAGCTAGTGAAGAAGATTCTCTGCACTCTTACCTTAGAGTGAGATTCCAAGAAGAGCGCAATTGAGGAAGCTCGTGATCTTAAGACCTACAGCTATGATGAGCTGATAGGTAACTTGCTGACTCATGAGATCTCTGTGACAAAATATTTTGATGACTCCAAAAAGACTCAAGGCAAGGAAAGAGAGGGCAAAGCCATTATCTTGAAAGCTGATTCCTCTGATGAATCCACAAGTTATGATTCTAATGAGCAAAGATTAGGCATTTCAAGCGCTTCATGAAGAAGAACGGGAAGTTCAACATGAAGAATTTTCTCGCTAAAATCAAGTCAACTCAGCACCAGCGTGGAGCTAAGGAAGGACTAAAAAAGGAGCACACCAAAGTTATCAAATGCTTTGGCTGTGGAGAAAAAGGCCATATCCAATCAAGCTGTCCAAAGACCAAGAAGGTTAGATTCAAGAAGAGGTTCGCTAAGAAGAATGAGGCACTTGCTGCCACCTGGAGTGATTCAGAAGAATCCTAATCATATGATGAGGAAGTAACGGAATCCACCGACCTCTCTCTTATGGCCATCGAGAATAAAAGAGGCAAAGGCTCAGCATCTACCTCAGGTAGAGATCAAACCACTGCTGACTCTAAAGCTGAGTGCAACAAAGGAAAGGCTCCTCAAACTAAGGTACATCTTGAAATTCCTTTGTCAATTTAAGGGTTTGCCCATGCTCTCTTTGATGTTATGAAATTGACTAACAAGTCGACGAAAAACATTAAGGAGCTAGTGTGGAGAAGTGAAGATCAAGAAGACACTATAGCTTCCTTATCTCTTGATATCCCCTTTTTTCAAGAAAAAGTTGAGTATCAGGATTGTCATGTCAGCAAGCTCACTAAGAAATTAGATGAGTTGACTACTGAAATCGTAGCTTTAAAGAAGGAAGGGGTTCCTCCTCCAGCCAACAATCAGACTCTAAATAACTAAACTCGCAATTCTAAGAGGAAGAATTCCTTTAAAAAGAAGAAAGCTAGTCAGCCCAAAACAAAAATGGCATGCGGTTTTTGTGGAAAAGCTAGACATGCTACAGTTCTCTGTAGCCATAAAAATGGTTATTATGATGAGTATGATTAGAATAACCTAAGCACTGCTAACAAAGGAGGACCCAACTTGAAAGCATGGGTACCTGAGAAAATGTAATGAAGGCATATGAAGGGAGAAGCTCAAGGCATATGAAGGGAGATGAAAGTCAGTTCATCTCATTGGAGCGTAAAAGAAATGGAAGTGTTAGTTTCGAAGATAACCAAAAAGGCAAGATTATGGGATGTGGCACTGCTGGTGTCTCTTCTTCAATCAAAGATGTGTCTCTGGTCAAAGGACTCAAGTTTAATTTGCTTAGTGTAGCTAAGCTTTGCGACAAAGATAGGAAGGTTACATTCGACTCAGCAGGTTGCTTAGTTATTGACTGTAAAACTGATTCCATTATTCTCTTTTCTCCTAAAATCAATAATGTGTATATGATTGATTTATCCCCTATTTCCACTAATGTGTGTCTTGTTTCTAAGGAGGAAAATTCATGGCTTTAGCATAGAAGTTTGGGTCATATAAATAAGAACATTTTGTCCAAACTGGCCAAAAAGCAATTAGTTGTGGGGTTACCCAGCATCAGCTTAGAAAAGGATAAACTATGCTCAGCTTTGCCAACTAGATAAGCAGGTTAAGAAATCTTTTAGGTTAATTAATCAGTAGTAACTAAGTGACCGTTGGAGCTCCTCCACCTAGATTTTTTCGACCTTGTTCAGCCTATGGGCATTGGTGATAAGAGATTCTCGTTGGTGGGTGTGGATGACTTCACGAGATTCACTTGGGTAGTCTTGCTGAGTAGAAAAGATGAGATATATGAATCTTTTATCAAGCTCAGTAATCGGATAATGAATGAAATATGAACTAAAATTAGTAGAATCCAAAGTGATTCGGATGTGAATTTGAGAACTTCCATTTCGAAAAATTCTATTCAGTGCATGGCATTGATCACAACTTCTCTTCTCCCTATGCGACTCAATAAAATTGGGTTGTAGAAAGGAAGAATAGAACCATAGTTGAATTGGCTCGATCCATGCTGAGTGATAACAATCTACCAAAGTACTTTTGGGGAGAAGCTGTTAACACAACTTGTTATATCTTGAATCAGGTTTTAATTTGCCCAATTTTTGAGAAAACTCCCAATGAACTTTGGCAAGGGCGAAAGCCTAAGATTGGTCATCTGAAATCATTTGGCTGTGAGTGCTTTATTCTTAACACCAAGGAGAAACTAGGTAAGTTTGATTCTAATTGAAGTTGATCTAGTCAAAGATGATAATGATCTTTCTATCAACTTAGTAGGATGCTGAGTCATCTAGCTTTCATCTCATTGATCAAACTAAAGAAGTTTGAAGATGTAGAAGGAGATGATTATTGGATGATCGCAATGCGAGGGGAGTTATATTAGTTTAAGCGTAATGATGTTTGGGATATAGTTCCTAAGACTAAAGGGAAATCAATTATCAGAACCAAATGGGTTTTCAAGAATAAACTAGATGAAGATGGCTCTGTTATTAAGAACAAAGCTAGGCTTGTTGCGCAAGGCTACAATCAGCAAGAACGCATTGATTATGATGAGACTTATACTCCTATACCCCGGCTTGAAGCAATTCAAATCCTGTGTGCTTTTGCATCTCATATGAACTTCAAATTATTTCAAATGGATGTTAAGAGCGAATTCTTAAATGGATTCATTTAAGAAGAAGTATATGTTCACAGCCTCCAGGCTTTGAAGATCTGAAGAATCCTAAGCATGTCTTCAAATTGAAGAAAACTTTCTACAGATTGAATCAAGCTCCAAGAGCTTGGTATGAGAGGTTGACTAATTTCTTGATCAGTAAAGGCTATGAAAGAGGGAAGGCAAATACAACTCTGTTATGTGTTGCTGGTCCAAATATATATTAATGATATCATATTTGGAGCAACTGATGAGAAACTATGCAAGGAATTCAACAAGCAGATGAAAAGCGAGTTTGAAATATCTATGATGGGAGAGCTCAAGTTATTCCTTGGTCTTCAAATTAAGCAAACTGAAGATGGAATCTTTATCAATCAAGCAAAGTATGCCAAAGAAAACCTGAAGAAGTTTGACATGGACCATTCGAAGCCAATATCCACTCCCATGGCCTCTGATACTATCTTAAGTAAAGATGAAGCTAGAAAACCTGTAGATAGCAAGTTCTATAAAGGAATCATTGGCTCTCTTCTTTATCTTATAGCTAGTAGGCCAGACACACAGTATGTTGTGTGCTACTGTGCTTGTTATCAAGCTAATCCCAGAGAATTTCATTTAGCAACTATGAAGAGAGTTCTCAAATACTTGCAAGGTTCTATTGAAGTAGGTTTGTGGTATCCCAACAGCTCGAATTTCACTCCAAGAGGATTTATAGATGCTGATTATGGAAGAGACATGCTTGATAGGAAAAGCACCATGGGATTCCTTGGAGAATGCTTGGTCTCATGGTGCAGCAAGAAGAAAACTTCTATTATGCTGAGTACACCTAAAGCTAAGTACATGGCCACAAGAGGTTATGTAGCACAACTGCTATGGATTAAGCAGCAACTAGAAGATTATGGTATAAAGTCAAAGTGTCTCGAAGTTATGCGTGATAACAAAAGCGTAATTGACCTATCCAAGAACCTAGTTCAGCATGGTAGGATGAAGCATGTCAACATCAAACATCACTTCATTAGAGATTATGTGATATGGGAGATGTCAAGCTAGAGTATGTTCCTTCAGAGGAACAGCCTACTGGCATATTCACCAAACCATTGCCAAAGGGATAATTCAATATCCTGAGGTAGCTCATTGGTATGGTTAACCCACTATAATGAAGAAGAAAAATGAAGAAATCAGAAATTTGGCTATGTGTTGAAGATTAAGCCTTATTTCAGCAAGGAGATAACACATGTTTAATGTAGTCTAAAATTTAGAGTAATAGCGTGTGTTACTATTTCACGGTTAAAATCAAATTCTACGTTTTAAAAAAGATGTGCTTTTGAACTGGAACCATCTACAGTAAAACCCACCTTTTTACTAAGGCGGTTAATCAATTGTTAATCTTAGCTTTAATTCTCATATTGAGATGAGAATGCGCCACGTATCATCGCCGTCTCAAGAGGTCTATAAAAGCCGAAGGAGATGAAGAGAGAGGGTACTTGCTTTTGCATATTCAAATCATTCAGAGCTCAAGAACCCTAATTCTCTCAGAAATCCCTTTAATCTTCTCAAATGGTAATCATTAGAACTATCTTCAGACTCTACACAATAATAGTGAAGAAGCTCATTATCAACACTGAAGGAAAGATGGAGAAGCTCACCTTACAGGATGGAACCCTTTTCACAAAGGTGGATTGGGATGACAATTTGGAGTTTGGTCTTTTCTATGAAGTCATTTATGATAGTCTTCTCAGAAATCGGATTATGCATAGGATCATCAAGCAGCAAAGCCTGAGTTCCTTTTTGCAGATGGAAGGACCTGTTATTATCAGACTAATTAGGGAATTCTACTCTTACCTCTACACTATTGAAGGTCTCAATGACATCTTGCTAGTGGAGTTTGGAAGAAAATCAACACTAATTTGCTCTAGGCTGATTGGGAGCATTTTGAATTTTCCTCACAAAGGCACTTAGCTCCGCAAGACTAGTGACGAGGACTTGGTGGTCATCCTTGAAGATTGGGAGCTCCCCTCCAACTACGTTTCTAGGGAGATAGCAGCAAGTAGATGAGTTGGACCGCGAGAGCATGCCACGAGCTGGTGGTTAAGTTGCTACTACCAAAAACTGGATCAGTGTCCAGCTACACCTATTTTGAGAGGTGTGCGGTCTACCATATGGTAGAGGGTAAGAAGCTCAATTAGCCTATGGTGATTCTTCACCACTTGACAAAGCTGACTACTATCTACCATTATGGTTACCTCATCACCGAATTGATGAGGGCAGTGAAGGTGGACATTACTCAATTTTTGGGGGAGTCTGGTGACATAATGTTGTTGGTGAAGAAGAAACTTGACCTCATTCATTTCACCATGTTGTACCATGATCAGGTACATACTAGGTATAATAAAGCACAAAAAAAGCGCAAGCTTAAGTGCGTATCAATAATAGTACCTATGGATATCCCGAAAGAAGAAGAAGATAGATTTTTGGTGGACTTCGATGGAAGTGAGGACTCAAGCGACCATCTGCCAATCTCCAGCAACTTGGAGCAAGTCACCTCCATCGCTTCTTCTCCCAAACCTAAGGCTGCCTCTTCTAAGGACTGTAAGAAGAGCCCATCTAAGCCGAAATTCGATGAAGTCCTTGCTCAACCACAAAGTTAAAGGCGGCAAATGAAGGCCAAAACGCGCACTTAGAGAGAGGTTGAGTGATAAGTGTATAATTACACTTATTATCATATTCATTTTATAAACTAAACACTATAGTTTAAGTCATTTTTATACTTCATATAAAAGATTTCACATGGTATGTAGTTGTTTTTGGTGCAAATGCAGATACTAGGTAAATCTTGGGAGTAAAATGATACAAAGTGGAATTCTATGTAAAAAGAGTGAAAAAGGTGCAAAAAGATGCGTGGAACTTAAAGATTTAGCTTAGGATCGAAGTTGTCAAAGATCGGTAAAGTTAAAAGGAGAATTCTAAAGAAAAACACATTTCACATTTGTGACAACCACTTGCGGTCACGACTTAGTATTCATCAGAATAGAAAATTACCAAACAAGTATTCACGATCGTGACATGTATATCGCTGTCACGACCTGGATGTTTGTTTGGTCAAATCTTCTTAACTACCAACCACCAGATAAGAACGATCAACCGCCATCAACTACCAAACAAAAAGACACCTTTTGGAAGTAAACCAATTATGAAAAGGTGCCTATCCATTATGGATAAGATTAAAGCTTCTCAACCAATCACAATGAACTGATGCAATCTTTCACCAATGGATGCAACTCTTCGTATAGATAGACGCAACCCTTCATACTTTATAAATAGGGCTCCAAACTTCACCAATTTTATGGAATGGATTGTGAGTGACTATGTGTGTGTTATAGTGCCAGTGTATGCATAGATAGAGAGTAAAAATTATTTAGTTTTTGCTACGTTCATAAGTGTTAATTAGCGAGAAAATGTATAAGTGATTCGAATCCTTATTTCGATCACTAGATTTCTCTACATATTCTAGCGATTGTTGTATAAGTGTAATTGCAAATCACTTATCATTGAAAGTTTTCATTCTTCAACATTCGTTTATTCGATATTCGCAAAGAATAGCATCCTAGCCAAGGTTCTGTACTAGTCGAGGCCAAATTCAAAGCAGACGCAGGAATTGCGGGAATCGACGACTCCCATTAAAGAGTGGATGTGGTTTGATCAACTTTAGCTTTCACTTGTATACCTTACAACTTTGATTTGCTTTCTACTTATGCTTTTTGTTTCAAAGTTTATGATATGTCTATGTGTCATAATGTGTATTTTGTGTTGAGTCTTTTATATTAATCAAGTTATATGCTTTTGAGTTAACTATAAGAGTAGTTTCGGGGTTAACGAGATTGTGTATAATCACTGGATCTGTGATTATAACGTTGTTTAGTGAGCTAACATTTTTGGAATGGTAACTTGCTAAATGTGGCTATGTGAGAGTGACTCGTACTAAGCATAATAATATTGTTATCCAGGTTTATATAATCGCCTTAATTCGTTTGCACTAGATTTAGAAAATTGTGAATAATTGAATATCTGAGTGTCTAGAACCGAGTCTGTTATATTAATCTAGTGAACGTAATATCTTTGATGACCTTGCATGTTTTCTTTGCTATACTTGTTCATAGGGAAAATCTATATACTTTTATCTTCTCTAATATTTCATACATTTATCTATTCATCCATCATTCCAATTCTCCTAACTAAAATCAAATCTATTTTATTTTCTTTATTCTGTTTCTCTTGTTGATCTTTAGAGCTGGTCCTTCCCTATGGGATCAATATCTTTTAAAAGTACATCGTAACTGTATACTTGCAGTGGTCACCATTTTTCCATTTAGATAAGCGGTATTGACAACACCTGTTCGCATTTTGAACTTTTATCTTATCGGTAGAAAAGTGGGGAACAAGTTTTTTTGTTTCATTTTAGAATATAACCCCTTAGAGTCATTAGAGTGAAAACCTTGCGATAAATTTTTTGGTGTTGTTGCCGGGGAAGGCAAGTGTGTTCTAGAGATTAATTGCTAGAAAGTACAGTATGTTTTCATATTTCGTTTTTATTTTATTTTTTATTGTGTTTGTTTTGAGTCAAAATTTTTTGCTAATATACATTGGGATAAGTTTTGTGGTAATTACATGATTGATGATACATGCATAGATGAATATGTCATGTTACATCTCTTGAAGAGTCAACATCAGAATCCCTTGAAAATTTAGAATTTTCCTCTGGAATCGAAAAATTAGTTAGAGAAGATGAGCCTATACCACCTTCTATAGATAAACCACCCTTAGTAGAATTGAAGCAATTGCCTATTCTTTTGAAGTCTGCATTTTTAGGAAGCAATAATACCCTATCCATTATCATTTCTAGTAAGTTATCTAGTCTGTAGGAAGAAGCATTATTGGAAATAATAAAGGGTAGAATTAGGAATATTGGTTGGCAAATTTCCGATATTAGAGGGATTAGCCCTAATATAGTGATGCATTTTATAAATTTGGAAAATGATAGTAAATCCAAGATAGAAAGGCAAAGTAGATTAAATCCTCACATGAAGGAAGTTGTTAAAAAGGAAATATTTAAGTTGCTAGATGTAGGAATTATCTATCCAATTTTAGATAGTGAATGGGTCAGCCCTGTTCAATGTGTTCCGAAAAAGGGAGGTACTACCGTAGTTCAAAATGAAAAGGGTAACTTAGTTCCTACAAGGACAACAACTGGATGGAGAGTTTGTATAGACTGCAGAAAATTAAATGCAGCAACTAGGAAAGGCCATTTCCCTTTACCATTTATAGATCAAATGTTAAAAAGGATATTAAGTCATGCTTTTTTCTGTTTTCTAGATGGATTCTCTGGATATTTTCAAATTCATATTAGGCCAGATGAACAGGATAAAACAACTTTTACATGTCCATTTGGTACATTTGCCTATAGAAGAATGCCTTTTGGTTTATGCAATTATCCGGTTACTTTTCAAAGGTGTGTTTCGGCTATTTTTAGTAGGTATGTGGAGGATATTATGGAAGTTTACATGGATGATTTCTCAGTATATGGAGATTCTTTTGAGGCATGTTTAGAAAATTTAGATAAAGTACTTGCTAGATGTGAAGAAACTAATTTGGCTTTGAACTGGGAGAAATGTCATTTTATTGTTAATGAAGGTATAGTAATAGGTCATAAGATAGATGAGAAAGGAATTCACGTAGATATAGCAAAAATCGAAATCATAGAGAAATTACCTCCTCCCATAAATGTTAAGGGAGTAAGATCATTTCTAGGCCATGCTAGATTTTACAGAAGGTTTATTAAAGATTTTTTGGTTACAGCTAAACCCTTAACTAATTTATTAGTTAAAGATGTGAAGTTCGAATTCTCTGATGACTGTTTAAAAGCGTTCAACACTTTAAAATAAGCATTAGTTTCGGCTCGCATTATAGTTAAACCAAATTGGTCTATACCATTTGAATTGATGTGTGATGCTAGTGATGTTGCTGTTGGTTGTGTTCTAGGTCAGAGTTATGAAAAGAGTTATCATGTAATATATTATACAAGTCACACTTCATCTTCTGTACAATGCAATTACACCACCACAAAAAAAGAGATGTTAGCTGTTGTGTATGCATGGGACAAGTTTAGATCATATTTGATAGGGTCTAAAGTAATAGTTTATACTGATCATGCTGCTTTGAGATATTTGTTTGCTAAGAAAGATGCAAAACCTAGATTAATTAGGTGGATCCTTCTTTTACAAGAGTTTGACTTAGAAATAAGGGACAAGAAATGAAGTGAAAATACCGTAGCTGATCACTTATCTCATCTAGAAGATGATAAAGGACCTATAGGTGAAGCTGGTGATATAATGAATTCTTTCCAGATGAAAATCTAATGTTTGTTAAATTTACTATTAGTCCATAGTATGCTGATTATGCAAACTATTTGGTTACACATACTTTGGCCTCTGATTTAGATTCTAATGGTAAGAAGAAATTCCTTAAAGATATTGAATCATTTATGTGGGATGACCCTTATTTATTTAAGGTATGTGCTGACAGTATTATTCGTAGATGTATAGATGATATTAACTTTTCTTCAGTTTTGAGTCATTGCCATGATAGCATATATGGAGGACATTTAGGACCAGCAAAAACTGCTGCTAAAGTCTTAGAAAGTGGATTCTATTGGCCAACATTATTCAAGGATGCTACAGATTTTGTTCAGAATTGTGATAATTGTCAAAGAACAGGAAACATAAGTCGAAGGGATGAGATGACAATGAAAAACATCTTTGAAGTAGAGCTTTTTGATGTTTAGGGTATAGATTTCATGGGACCATTTCCTACATCCAACGGTAATAATTACATTCTGGTTGTAGTTGATTATGTTTCAAAATGGGTTGAGGCTAACTCATATAGTAAGAATGATGCTAGAGTAGTTGCTAAGTTTCTTAAGCAATTATTTAGTAGATTTAGAGTTCCTAGGACCATTATTAGTGATGGAGGTTCACATTTCATCAAATGGACTTTTGAAAGCTTGATACAAAAGTATGGAGTTAATCATGGGATTGCTTCCCCATTTCACCCTCAAACTAGTGGTCAAGTAGAAATATCTAATCGGGAAATAAAGTGGATTCTTGAGAAGACTGTCTCAAATTCTAGGAAGGATTGGTCTACTATGTTAAACGATGCATTATGGGCTTACAGAACAGCTTTTAAGACACCTATTGGTATGAATCCCTATAAGTTGGTTTACGAAAAGGCTTGTCATTTACCAGTAGAATTAGAGCATAAGGCTTTATGGGCTTTGAAGAATTTAAATATGGATTTACACAAAGCTGGTAACAGAAGGAAGTTGGATTTAAATGCATGAGAAGAACTACGTTTTTCATCATATGAAAATGCAAAGATCTACAAAGAGAAAACAAAACGGTGGCACGATGCCAAAATACATGAAAAGAAGTTTAAAGTCGGGGATAGAGTTCTATTATATAATTGCAAGCTTCATTTGTTCCTTGGAAAACTCAAATCTCATTGGAAATGATCCTATGAAGTTATTCAAGTGTTTGATAATGGAGCTTTGGAATTAAAATCCGAACATGGAGAAATATTCCGAGCCAACAGGTCAATGACGCAAACCTTATCTTGAAAATAAATTTGAACAACAAGATGTTGATGTTAAATTACTATCATCACCATGATCATTCAAGGTATAATAGTAAATATTTATCTTTTATATTTAACAAAGTTTGTTTGTGTTTGTGTTTCTAAGTTTTTATAGGTACAAGTCTAAAAATTGAAGAAATTTGAAGAATAAAGAAGATGGTGACCACAACCCAATTCACGCTCATGAATATTGAATATCAAACATTCTATTTCTATCGTGATGAAAATCATGATCGTGACTAGCCTTCACGATCGTGACACGGGCAAATTATAACCGTTACAGATCGTGATCTGATACGTGACAGATGGCTAAAACCACCATTAACAGTTAGTTTTGAGCATAAACGACTATATTATCAATTATGACCAATTAGAGACCTCTTAAACCTCTATAAATAGGTCCAAGTTGAACCCAAAAACCACACCTTTCAAAAGCTTACAAATCTCTGAAATTCTTCATCTTCAACCTTCTACATTCAAAACCTTTTCAACCCTTTACTTCAAACCAATATGACTCGTGTCAAGAAATCAGCAAATAGAAGAGAAACCCAATCATAGCAAGAAGAGTATGATTGTCCTTTCCCATTAAGGACAAGAGAAGAAGGCAAATGCTTTCAAAAGCTCAACAAATTGGATATCACCGGGATGATATTCCTAGATTTGGTCTTCCTAGAAACATTAAATCTCTATAAAGAGATGGAGGTTTATCTTTCAGCTCTTGGACTCACAAAGTTTGTGAATTTACGTTTTCCAAAAAATCGAGATTTGATTCTCGAATGTCTAGTAAAATTTGACTATGAAGATGCAAGGAAGAGGGCGATTCAGTTTCTAAATAAAGGACAACAATACACCGTCACAAGAGAGATGATGAGTGAATGGTTCGGATTCGAGATTATCAATTCATCAAGCATGACGGATTCTTTTCAACCAAATTGAGTTTGGGTAGAATTGTCAGGTAAGAGAGTCTTCGACCCCAAAAACTCTCCTAACAAACTTATTCAGGATGAATGCATTCTTCTTCTCCACAAATACCTTTCCACTTCGGTATTTTATCGAGTAGAGAATACCAAAGTTCAAAAGAAAGATTTGTTTGTTCTTTCTTGAGCTTTGATGAAACAAAAAGTGAAATTCATGGATATCATATGGGATATGATGAAGAACTCAACATGCATGAGAAACAAGATTGGAGCGGCCGAAATTATCACCGCTATCATCTTGGGTGCAAGAGGTTAACTCCCCTATGTCCAACAACCAGTTAAGTATATTCGCTACATGGATGGGACTTAATTATAGAACACCGGATTACTTCAAGAGAATGATGGTTTATATTCTTTCTACTCTTACTCTAACCACACCAAAAAGCTCAGCTTGGCTCATGAAGATTCTTCCATCGGACCATCAAATCCGATATTAGCCATCGACATGGAAAAGCCCCAATGCTTGAAGTAGAAGAAGACGAAGAAGAAGAAGATGAAGCTCCGGAAGATTTGAAGGCGAGCATGCAACTAAAGTTTGACAATTGCAAAGCGGAACTTGGAGTTATGAAAAGAGACATGAAGATTCTAAAGAAAAGTAATAAATCGATGCTTCAAAAATTACTTTCATTCTTTAGGAAACAAAATTGTCAATTCATTCCTAGTCCCCCGGATTCTCCTTCACATTAGAATGGGTTTATTCTTTTCTTCACTTTCTCTTTTTCAATCATTTTTAGACTAGCTTTAGTTTTTAAATTTTGATTTTTATTAAATGTCTCACAATGAAGACATTGTGTTCTTTAAGTGTGGGGGACATTTGTAAAAATCCCGTAAAATCCAAAAAAAATTGAATAAAATTAAAAATCGAAGAATCTGAAAATTTTTGTTGATTTTCATGTCATCTATACATTATCTATGCTTATACTTTATTAACATTTATCCAAGGTTATGTTGAGTGTTAGATATTACAAGTTTAATGTTAATGCAAATTTTGAACAAAATTTTTGTTCCAAGTTTGAGCGCACATTGAGGGTATGAGCGTTTTTAGCACAACATTTAGCATTTGGCAAGGATGAGTGGTGACTAATATTCGAATGCAACATTCCAAGTAAGTTTCGATATATATTTCAATGCAACATAAATTAGTATAAGTTATATAGTTTTAGTTTAATGCTTCCGATAAGTTTAAGTAGAGTAATATCTAATGGTATTCTTACTTTGAGTTTTTTATGCAAATCTCGAATAAGTCCTATAAGTATTGAGTGTGTTTAAAGTGTTGGGAAACTATAGCCATAATACTTTGAAATTGATCAATAAACACTACGCCATAGATGCCCTATTGCAATGCAGGAAAAATATTGCTTAAAGTGCTAAAAATTATGCAACAGCTTCTATTGCAACACTTATCGCAAAAAAAAGTGATGGTTCTGCTCTCCTTGCAATAGGTGCCTATTGCAACACATTTCGTATCTGTAGCAACCCACCGAAAAAGTGTTGCAATAGGCAGCTATTCCATCACTTTTTGATCCTATTGCAACTCAATTTTTTATGTTGCTAATAAGTTTCCCGCCATTATAGTTAACGACTGTTAGTATGTTAGCAACACTTTTTTGAGGCAAACGGCAACTCTATTTTTAAACACTTTATTTATAATTTCATCAGTTTTATTCAAGTTTGCAACACTTTTACCTTACACATTATTTACATTTGCAACACATTTTCCATTATTGCAACATGTTTTTATAATTGTTTGTCATGAAAATCAATATTATTAATATTAACAATATAAACGGAATATATAAATCAAAAAGTATTTATATTTATATAATTTAAATAATTCTTAATACAATTCAATCTAGAAAAAGATAAAAGTAAAAAAACACATGGTATACGACTAAAACTCGTAATCTAAATATCCTAATCCATATCGATAGAAGAAACATTTTCAGTTCTACGAATCATCTTCATTGTATCACTCCTCGAAAACTGCACAAATAAACAACTCATTTTAGTTTTTTATAAGGTACTTAAATGGTATTCCAAGTTAGTTCCCGAGTAATATAAGGTGAAAAGAGGCTGGCAAAACAAATGAGATTGGTGCATATACCATTGGTCTTTAGGTAACTTAAGAACAACACATTAATAAACATAATTATTTCTCACAGGCTCACTACTCTATACTATTATCGTTACCAAATGGTAACTAAGCAAAAGCCTGTGATATCATTTAGATGATTTAGTTGTAAAAGATAGAAACACATCAACAAATTTATGCCGCACAAAACAAACCAAACAAGAATTGAACAAAGTCAAGATGAACTAACCTAGTTGTAGTTCTCCTTTCCCTTAGACCTCATATGATTCTGCCATTCCAAGAATCACATTAATGATAAGATTAGTTTCAGTTTCATCCATTAATCGATCACCAATTTTCCCTCCAATCAACTACGAAAATACCAGAACACAACAATTTCATATAAAATGACTAAAATAATAATAAATGCATGAAAGTTCATATATAATGTGTTACTTATATAACTACCAGCACTCCAAGGATGCTAATCATATTTTCATTAACTATTATTATGTTTTCGTTATCACGCAATCATATTACATATCATCAAATAAGTAAAGAAGAGTATATCAAGCAGGATGTCCAGAGAACCTAAAAATTAAGAATATGTGCAGTGAAAAAATTTATTTACCTTTCATCAGGGTTGTTAAGCGAGGTTAAGAAAATGCATTTGGGTTTCTCTCTTTGAATTGCGTTAGTAATGAGCTCAACATTCAAGCTAAAGTCTGGCTTCCTCAAAACTGCCGTCACAATCAAAAGTATGAAATAGAATGAAAAATTGAGCTGCTGTCAAGTTCTATGTGACCTCTCAATGATACATTATAATGACCCTCAGAAATTTCAAGATTAAGAATGAAAAAAAGGATGAGAACATTTGAAAGACTCAAAAGGAGATAAATAGCATTCTTTGCTTTTAATAACATGTGCGCCATTAACAGCAGCATCAAATTCATACATTGTAAAGGTTGGAAATGGTCAATTTTAAGTTTTGAAATTCTGCCTCGCAAGTTTGCATGTTCAATTACTATCTTAATTAACCAGCATGGGAAGCATCAGTTATATGTTTAAAAATTTTTATATGGATGGGAAACACAGCCATATGGATGTCACATAATAGCTCACACGCTAACACGTCGACAAGATTTTAATAATGATGATAAATCTGAGCTTTCATTCTTAAGGAATTAGCCATTTTGCACTAGGTGCCATGACAAAGAAAATTCTTAATTTATTTATTGTAACTTGTTAGTATTTTAGTTTAATTAGATCAACTAGTTTACCAATGCGATCGTAACATTACATCGACCATATTGGGAGAGTACGGAGTGCCCGCTTGTTCGGAAACACATCATGCATGGTGTCATATCATTAGAGTTTGTAAAAATTGAGCATAATTTAGCTGATCATCTAATAAAGGATTAAGAAGAGATCTTGTGCACAAGTTGGCTATGAGGATGAGATTTAAGTTCATCTTGAATCTTTCATGTTAAGATACAATTCTCATTTAATATGACATTAGGTGCCGAGTTCAATGAGGAAAGCTTGATATTGAGAGATTAGAACACATTAATAATAACATCCCAAGGTGTGTGTTCAAACCTGCAAGATACTTAAGGAGGTTGAAATTTAATTTCTTAATAGTTATTTTGAAAAATTGCATATGCAGGTGCGAGAAAAAAAAGGAGCTACCTATATGAGCATCAAGTGTAGCCACTTCAAGAAGTTAGGACTTGGTTTTGATGTGCTTATGAAGGATAAGGACACAAGGCTAATAAAAGATAGAGTCAAGTAACTTGTTAGAATGTTGACTTGTGTGTTTATTATTTTCATGTATTCACGGTGAATAACAAAGGTTCAATCCATAGTGTCACCTTCATATTAAATATTTGGAAAGTGTAATAAACTAAGATGAAATTTAATCATCACAATATTTCATTTATTCATGAGTTTATTTTTTTATTGTGATTTTGTTTAGCTAATCAAGGATTACACTAAAATGATGGTGGATTGTTAGTATTTTGGTGTAATTGGATCAACTAGTTGACCAATTCAATTGTAATATTACATTGAACAAGTTGGGAGGGTACAAAGTGCACTCTTGTTCGGGGTTCTATTATGATATCAAGGTCTGCAAGGAAGTGCCCTCGAGAGTGGGGTCCAAGGGTGATAGCCCCTTACGGGGTTTAAGGGGCAGCGCTCCTAGCTCAGGTCAAGCTACCAAGTTAGTTCGAAAATAAAAATTTATTATTTTACCCAATAAGTTAATGTAAAATTCATTTTCGGATGATTTTTGTACCATAAAAAAATCATATTTTGGACACAGCCGGTGTCGTGCTCTCAATATTGGCTCGCGCTCTGACTTGTCTTCACCAAGAAACAAATAGTCTTAATCTTAAAGTCACGATCACAATAATAGATCGTGATCATGACACACTCTTATTTTTCCAACGTTACAGTTTCTATTGTGGTTTTTAACTAATTGTTGGATGAAAATAACTGAAAATGCAGTTGTTTTTTAATAGATATATATAGTTTCCTTGGTGAAAGAAAAAAAAATGGGTTCATTAGCAAAACACATATCACAGTTCATATCACTCATAATAGATCATTTGTTATATGTTCTTGATTCTCTAATTTTATATTATTGAACTTTTGGTAGAACCGCCAAACAAGTTTTGATCTGAATGTGTTTGTCACGACTTCAGAAATATCCAAGTATTCCTCTTATTTCCCAACAAAAATGAGGTATCATGTGCAATCTTTGTTGAAATTTTCTTATATGCTACTCTGTGCGCTGATAAATAAAAAAGTCAAAAATACATAAAGCAATAGGCTTTGTGTCCTTTAGGTGTATAATTCTATTAGCTAACTTTTATCTTTTCTATACTGACTTGTTTAACATTTGATACTCTATGGGAGCAATCATAATGTCTGGATTAATTTCAGGAAACATAATGTCTGAATTTATTTCTGCGAACATAATGTAAAAGCTTAGTGTTTACAATTGGCATTTAGAGATTTTAACTATAAAATATGTATTATCGAAAAATGGCACAAGAGGGCTCTTCAATCCAATTTTATGAATTAATTTAAAAGCAGTAATAAATAAAAAGTTAAGAGGAGTAATGCCTTCGGTTCTTTATTAAGAATCGTCCCAATTGAGGAGTAATGTCGTTGGTTCTTTATTAAAAGCTTGCCCAACAACTCAGATATTGGACAATTTCAGGCTCTTTTGCGGCCGGTTCTCTTAAGATTGTCTATATTGCTCCTTATTAAGGATGATTCTAAACCGATTACATCAGTGCCTGATTAAATGCATCGCAGGCTATGCTGTCAGTTCTAACGTCTGGAAAAATAAAAAATAACCTTCCACACAACCCATTTTTGTACTAGTGTGGCTTAATGCGAATATAATTAAAAGATACCTTAAGGGTGAGGGTTGTTTCACATGCATGTATAAGGAGGAACAATGCTCAAGCCTAAAGTAATATGAGATATCTAACAAGTCCCCTCAAGCCCAAGTTTATATCAAGCATAGAGCGATTATCAAGGATTGGCCCAATGACATAATCATAATATGATATCATATAGAGAATGTGTGGGCATCGAGAGCATGGATCATGATCATTGAGTGAGTATACAAGCATGATGGAACTCATTGATTTTTTTCATGGTACCAGAGCTAGGTGGACAATGTTGTGGTTAAACTCGATGATGAGTCACCGGATGATAACTTCACCATCTATGAAGAAGACTTTCAATGACAAGTTTAATGGATATATAGGTGTGAAGCATTGTCAAACCAAATATTCATTAAAGATCACCACTCCTTGAAAAGAAGATGATCCAGCCGCGCCTTTAGTATGCCTACCTTGTTGCTTCACTCCAATCATTAGTCTTACCTTTGGCGTCCCCCTCTTTGCGGTTAAGTTAACAACGTCGGGCTTAACAATCTCATATATACAGTGAGATAGATGTAAAAAAAGAACTCATTTTGTTTATTCTTGACTATTCTACCTTGCAGATCTTTTTCAGGGAAAAAAGAGGAACAATAGTTTACTCTTTATTATAAAAAAAAAGAGTGAATATCGGCCACAAAATTATTTGGATGATTCTTTTTATAATTTACTCCTGTGTCACGTAAAAATTCATTATTTGTATTATTCCTTTCATTTCATTGAAAAAAGTACGTGCTTGACCATAATATTTAACTAATTTTAATGAACTGTAGTTAAGCTAAGCCTTTACATAAATTAAGATTAAAAGAATGAAGTTATGGAGATTGTCCATTTAATGGCATGAGTGAGTGTTTTAAATTCTCAATTTGTTTTGCTCCGAAATCTTAACTTTAAAAGGTACAATTTAGAGTTTGGAGAAAACAATGACAAAACATATATTAGTTGAACTTGTTGAAAAACATTTGAACATATATTTTTAATGTCGCTTTCTGCAATTTTTTAATTTACATTTTATTTCATTTTAAATGTATTTTGGAGACATTTGTTTAAAATTTAAATGAAATGATCGTTTGTGTTTATTTGGTAATGTATACTTTTCTAATTTTAAGTTTACATTTCATATAATTTAGTTATTTTCAAATTCATTTCATTATTTTACAGAAATATTTATGATTAGAGAGATATCAAAAAGAAATTATTGGGGGAAGAGAGCTTTCGATTAAATCTGTTTTTCAATCTATTTCTGCTAACACTATGTCCTTTTTTCCGTATCCAAGTGGGTTTGTGTGAGGCTATTCATAAACTTCTCAATTCAAATAATGGGGAATGGAAGGGGTATTAAATGACAACTGTGAGAATTATTATGTAGGCCAAAACTCCATGGGGGTATTATGTGCTTTAGGAACCTGATGGATTTTAATACTTGATTATAGGGAAGCTAGTTTGGAAATTCATGCTCCATCCATAGTCTTTTGTTTGAAGGATTTTCCAGTCTCGATATTTTCAGAATCAAAATGTTTTGTCAGCTCATTTGACTGTGTCACCTAGTTATGCTTGGCAGAGTCTTTTTCGAGTTTGGATTTTGTCATATCTCATACTCGATGGTGAGTAGGTGATGGAATAAACATTTCTATTCTTGGAGACGTGTGGGTTAATCATGCGGACCAGGTTTATTTGGAGAGTGACTGAGTAAGGAGCTATTGGTGTTTGAGTATATAAAGGTTGCTTGGTTATTTTAAAACGGTTCTTTGGATTTTGCTAAAATCCATGAGTTTCTTTTATGAACGGGGAGGCAATGACTGTTCTTAATATTCCGCTTCCTAATCAAACTCAAGGTGATTCTCCTTTTTAGCATTTAGAAGTTTTGGGAATATATTTTGTGAAGAGTGCCGATCGAACTCTCTTTTTTTTCGAGTTTTCCAAGAATCTATTCTTGGCTTCTAAGAGCAAGTCCAACAATTTTACCAATTTTTCATTCCCCAAATTCCATTTTGGGGGATATGCAGTATTTTTTCTCCAACCATCTGTCCCATTTTTCATTCCCCAAATCTAATTTACTTTAAAATGATAATATTTTATTATTAAACTAACAAAAAGAATAACAAAACAAAAACTAAAAATAATAAAAAGCTAAATGTAATATTATATTCAATCCCTCGAAATGGGGAATGGATCACTCCCAATATATGAGGAATCTCATTTTAGGGATATACCATATGAGGAATGGATGACTTGACCATTCCCCTAATTCACTTCCCTTTTTGAGGAATTCCTCAAAATGGAGAACCGTTGGAGTTGCCCTAATATGGATATTGTGCAATTGTTATGTTGTTGGTTGAAAAATGGAACAAATGTCTTTCTTCTGCAGGTTTCCGGGATTATTTGGTCGTTATGGAATGCTCGAAACAAAGCTGTGTTGAACAATGTTTCTTTACATCCTGTAACTATTTTCAGGATGGTTATGGCTTTCAATTCTCAAAGGAACTAACGTCGAATGTGGTTGGTGAGTAGGGATCTTATGGTGAGCAGCAGGTGACGCTTGTGGTGGACTTATGAAAGAAAGTACGGCCTCAAAAATGTTGGCAGCCGCCTTGCCCTTCTTGAAATGTAATTAGGATGCAGCTATTTTCATTTATGGTGAATTTACTTGCTATGGTCTTGTCATCCACAACTCGAAAGGATTTTTTGTTGTAGCAAATCTTGGGCGTTAGAATCGAATGTTTTTATCTTTGAAGCAGAAGATCTCTCGGTTCACGAGGCTTTGTCATGTTTTTAAGCTCCTACTTCATATGATTCAGGGCTTTCATATTTATACTCTGTTGTTGAGCATTGTAAAACAATTGCATGAATCTTTGTGTCGTGTCTATTTAGTTGTGTTTCTAGAACATAAAACTGTGTTGCTTACTCCATAGATAGAGTTGTTTATTTGGAGTCGCTCAAAGAGAATGATTGATAAACTCCTACATGTATCACTTCTTTGATTCATTAATATTACAATCATTTTCTTAAAAACATTGTCAAATGTGGAAAATCGCAGATCGTAAAAATGCAAATAATTATAAAAAACATAAGAAAACACAGAAGTTTTCAGACAAAAGTCATAAGGAAATATGGAGAATAATATTAAATAGAAAAATAATAAAAATTATAGAAGGAAGCAAATTACAAATGTTTGGAATGAATGATGAATTTTGGCACACGAACTGAACCTGAAGAACAAAAAGAGAAAAGAAGTAGCGTAACAAAGTGGAGCCGTACTAGGTACTGTCCTAAAAGGATACTTCGATAGTTCTTTCTAGTATTGAACCATCCCTTCACCTATATATAAACAGAGATGGTACAGAAATAGAGAAGTTATGTATATATTCAGAAAATAAGAATGATAGGCAATATTGAAACATTTTACTAATGGCAACATTATATAGCTAACAAAATATAGATGTTGAAATATAGTTGTTGGACATTTAAGCAGAAAACATTTTAGCTTGAGAATACATAGCGGTTAAAACCATCAATTACATGTAAGGGATTTCAAAATTTACATGCCAAAAAGTATTCTTCAAATAAAAAATATATTATTTTCTCAGAAAAAATAATAAAAGGTTACGATTATGGGTTTTATCACCCACGCAGCGGGGGAATCAGACTATTTGCACTAGAAATGGCCTTGGACCATTTTTCTCATGTACACGATAACGCACCTTATATATCTCACAATTTTACAAGCTCATATTAATATAGACTAAAATAGCCCACTTCAAGTTTCCCATATGGGATAAAAAAAACCTTTAAAAAGACACTTAAAACATTAAGTTATCCAACAATCCCCCGCTACTTTCAAAAGATGTTTGAAATAGAATTTTAAAACGTTTTTCTGGATATATAAGGTTTGACATATATTGCATGGCATTGGTGTCTTTTGGACCATGAAACAATACTTGATAGATAAAATATAATCCATGGACAACTTGGTGAAACAAAAAGTTTCCATGAACCAAATAACCGTTACTGTGGAATTGGGATTTTATCTTATCACACTATACCAAGGTGCCCTTTCTGACATAGTGATTCTATGCAAATAGGCCATGCGCATGCCTAGTCTTTCATAAGTGCTCAAGAGATACTATCAATATCTCATAGAAGCGGCCCCACTTCACACTTACATAAGTGATTTCATCAAGTGTATATTGCACTTTATACACCACTCATAAGAGCTATGAAATTCGTTAAGAGTTCTTTTAATTCATCCTCTCAAAATATGCAACATAGCACTTTCTCACATTTAGGATTGGGATAATATTTTGTACTAATTTGTATTAGACATGATGTATGCCCTAGAGGCAATTAGGGTGATATATCTTTATTAGCTATAATGTACAAATAGTTTCCAATTATTATTAATAATAATCAAGGCATCTTTGTTACTTATCAATGCTTTCTATTTATTGTATCTCACTAGTATCTTATATGGTTTAATATGTATATGCGCATTAATGAAACAAAGCTTGTGACTAATTCAGAGCATAAAAGTGCAAGGATATAGTGGGAGCTATGTGAAGTGAGAATTGCACATACGTGTTACTATAAATAGTCTAAATATCCCTAGTTGTAGTTTCATTGAGACTGGAAATCAATGGAAAGGATAGGCTAGCATGTGTAGGCTTACTCCTTGGATTAAATCCAAGCAGCTTATCACACGAGCTGAAGGTGGTACCTTGAGTTAACACATGAATGTATTCGGGTAATACATTGGGGACCACTATAAGAAAGATACTCGGAAATAACTATATCCATGTGTTTGTATCATGTCTTATTGTAGTAGCAGTATGAGTATCCTCCAACCTGAGATACCGGTTGCCTTATGCAGGAGTTACTATACTTTGGGTCATACTTACTCATACCCTGGCGATCAGGATGATACAGGTGATTACGAGTATAGCGATGATCACATGTTGGTAAGCTATGTAGTCAAGATGGGATCCATCGCTCCTGATATAGTAATATAATGGAGATGTACCTTACGGCCCCTTATTGAAGTTACACACTCATAAACCTCTAATCAGAGTATAAAATTGTTGGAACAGGTTTTTAATCAATCAAGATACAACATGGCCAAGTGGTGTTCTTCATGAACAAGTCTAATTCTAGGATAGCTACAGCTATTACATAAGCTGACACTTAATCCGAGCTCAACAAACTAGATGGTACTTAACCTGATGGAAGGAGTGTATTGTACTGGTTACTACTGCAAAAACGGATCAAGTCACAGGCACGTGACATTCCAAGTATCAGAGGATCATATGCCTTTACTAGAAAGCCCATTTGATCCTCTAGAGCTATCGGGTTCCATAACTGTCTGGAACACTGAGCCTAAAGGTTCCCAGATAGGAAGCCAAGTTTAGGTTAACCTCTAGCGGCTCTATACTTTAGGATCCTATGAGGTCACACACTTTGGGATTTTATCGGACCATGTAAAGAACCTATGGACTTGGTCTGCACCAAAAGTACAAGGTGTGAAGTCAATGAGAAGAATCGTTAATTTGTTTAACCAAATTAATAATTAAAAGGAATTATTAGAAACTAAGGAAAAGTTTGCGCGAAGCGAGCAAGGGAGTTTTCCCATTATGAGTGGGCCCCATACCGAACACTGTTTGTTCAAAATGGAGCATATGCGGCTACCTCGCAAGCCAACAGGCTCGCGTGCCACTAGTGCACTAGGGCAGCCCGCGCGTGCTAGCGGGCTGCAGACCACGAGCGCTGCCGCAAGGTAGCACTTGCGCGGCCTCCGCACAAATCGTATATAGTGGCACAAGGCAAGCCTGGTAGAACTTGCCTTGTGGTAACCCGCAGGTCAACCCGCGAGTACCTATACCCGCGCGGTTGACCCGCTAGACATGGGATGGGAACTTTTACTAAGATTTCCCCTGCTTAATGAATAATCATTTGTTACCAATGGGAAATTCTTTCTTGTTTTAAATTGAAAGTCGAGGTGATTGAATTTGCACCAATGAAACCATAAATTTGATACACAATAGATGAATCTGATTGATCTTTTTTTTATTTTTTAAATAATGAAGGGTATTCTTCTATTCTATCCTATCCATCCATTTATTCCATCCCATGTAGAGTTTTAGGGGGAGTCTATCACTTCCCCTTTTTCCTTATAAATAGGCCTTGAAGCCTCTCATTATTCACACACTAAAAAGCTTTGAGCTTATTTTCTCTCTGATTTGTACTCTCCTCTTCTTTTGTTATGCGATATCCTCCACAAGTTTCTCCAAAAAAAATTGAAGAGTTCTTTTAGAAGGCTCTAAGTTTAAGTGAGCTTTCCAGTTTGGTTTTCGGGGTTGATTTACGAGTAGTCTAGCAGCTGTTCGCCATTTTTCTACTAATAAGTTTAATAACTTTTATGCGAAGAGTTTGGCTAAATATCAATGGCGCAAAAAAACTTGTTCACGTGAAGTATATGTGTTGTCAATACCCCTTATCAAATAGAAAAATGATGATAACTGCAAGTATACGACGTAGTTTTAAAAGATATCGATCCCACAGGGAAGGACTAGTTCTAAAGATCAAATAGGGAAAGAGGATAAAGAAAATAATATGTATTGATATTTTTGGATAGGAGGGTTAGAATGAAATATGAGTAAATATAGGTATGAAAGATTAAAGACTCTAAATAAATAGATTTTTCACTATGAAGAAGTATAGCAGAGAAAATATGTAAGTTCAACAAAGATGTTATGATTCACTAAACTAAGCTAATAGACTTAGTTCAACACACTCAAATGTTCAATTATTCACCGCAGGGCAACACATGAAATAACTTTTCTAGATCTAGCGCAAATGAATTAAGACTATCATATAAACCTGGACAACATCAATATTATGCTTAGTACGGGTCGCTCTCACATAGCCACATTTAGCAAGTTACCATTCCAAAAATGTTGGTTCACTAAACAGCGTTATATCACAGATCCAATGATTATACACGATATTGTTAACCCTGAAACTACTCTTAAAATTAACGCCAACGCATATAACTTGATTAACATGAAAGACTTAACACGAAATATGCATTATGATACATAGACATATCATAAACTTCGAAATAGAAAGTATAAGTCGAAAGCAAAGCAAAGTTGTAAGGTATGCAAGTGAAAGCTAAAGTTGATCAAACCGTATCCACTCTTTAATGGGAGTCATCAATTCCCGCAATTCCTAGGTCTGCTTTGAATTCAATCTCGGCCCATATAGAACCTCCACTAGGATGCTAATCTTTGTGAATATAGAACAAAAAATTATTGAAGAACGAAAACTTTTATTGATAAGTGATTTGCAAGTACACTTATACAACAATCGCTCAAGAATGTAGAGAAATCTAGTGATTGAAACAAGGATTCGAATCACTTAAACATTTTCTCGCTAACACTTAAGAACGTAGCGAATCTAACTATACACACGCTATATTTGCACTCTAATGCTTTCCTCTCTAGTGTTCCACACTATCCACTACTTGATGCATGAAATTTTTGAAGAATTAGAGCCATATTTATAGAGTTTGAAGGGTTGCGTCTATCCGAACGAAGAGTCACATCCATTGGTGAAAGATTGCATCTCTTTAATGTGATTGGTTGAGAGGCTTTGATTCAATCCATAATGGATAGGCACCTTTTCATGATTTGTTGACTCCTGATAAGTGTCTATTCATTGGTAGTTGATGGAAGTTGGTCATGCTTATCTGGCGGTTGGTAGTTAAGAAGATAATACCAGAAAACCGTCCATGTTGCGACCACGATGTACATGTCACGATCGTGAATCTTTGTTGGTGGACTTCTATTTCTGAAGTGAACAAGTCACGACCGTGAATTGAGTTTTCTTCAAAAATCTCCTTGTAACTTCACGGATCTTTGACAACTTCGATCCTAAGCCAAATCTTTAAGTTCCACGCATCATTTTGTACCTTTTTCACTCTTTTTTCATAGAATTTCACTTTAGCTCATTTTACTCCCAAGATTTACCTAGTATTTGCATTTGCATAAAAAACAACTACATTCTACATGAAATCTTTTATGTGAAGTATAAAAATGACTAAAACTATGGTGTTTATTATATAAAATTTATATGATAATAAGTATAATTATACACTTATCAGGATTAAAGCTCGAGATGGAATAGGGGACTAGATTAGGCATGGGCTGCTAAACTAGGATATATCACTGTGTTTGTTTTCTAACTCTAAACCTTTTACTTAATCTCTGCTATTGATATCTCTATTGATTGTGCTATTGATACTGAATGTGATACTGTTTTTGATATTGATCTGCAAAGTTTCTTTCAATACTGCTTTCTCTATTCTGTGCTTATTTGATGTTGATTGTTGTTGTTCATACGACTACATTAGTAAGTGCTGAATATTGATAGTTAGATTCATAATTGTCTTTCAGTGATTTTGTTAGTGTGTATTGACATATATATGGTATTGCTCTATTCTCTGAGCATTGAGTTATTGATATTGTATCTGATATTGATATTGATAATGAGCTTCCGTGGAAGATTTTTTAATCTTTTATTATTTAATTCGCCCCCTCTTGAACTATTATCCATATTTAAGGGACTAACAAGTGGTATCAGAGTTTTGCTCATTACTTGATCAAATGATCAAGAAATAATGTTCAATATAGCTAGTTAAAGCTTGAGAAGCAATTTTTCTCAAAACCCTTCCTGAAGGGATATGCCCTACTAGACCCCCTCTGTTCATTAGTACCAATTACAACTTTTGGAAGAACCATATGAGAAATTTCATTCAAGAGAATGACTATGGCTCTTGGAAAGTGATTAAAAATGGTCTCTACAAACCTACCAAGGTTGTTGATGGGGAAGCTATTGACAAAACTGATGAAGATTTCAAAAACCTTTTATGTAACACATATGCTATTAATGTTTTACATTGTGCTTTGAATGCAACAGAATACAACAAGATTTCAAGTTGTGAATCTGCATAAGAAATATGGAAGAAACTTGAAGTTACGTATGAACGAACAAATCGTTTCAAAGAAAGCAAGATCAATCAAAGCATGCGATTGTTGCAGCTATTTGAGATGAAGGATGGAGAAAGCGTTGCTAAGATGAATTCCCAATTCACAAACATTATGAATGAACTGAAGTGCCTTGGAGAAGACATTCCAGAATAAGATTAAATTAAGAAAATCCTTAGAAGTCCACCCCAAGAGTTGAGAATTGAAGAAGACTACTATTGAAGAGGTTCAAGACCTCTCAACATTCAAATTTGATGAGCTGATGGGGTTTCTACTAATGCAAGAAATCTCTATGAGCAACTTTGTTAACAAAGATAAAGAAAAATCTGATGAAAGAAAGCAAAATTCAATAGTGCTAAAAGTAAATGACTCAGCTAATAGTGACAGCACCACTGAAGATGAAGATATAGCCTTGTTTACCAAGAAGCTCAAAAAGCTATTCAAGAAAGGTGGAAAGTGGTTCAACTACAAGTAACCATACAAGAAGGGAGACTACTCAAAGAATGATTACTCAAGAAATGACAAATCCAAAGGAGATCACTCTAAAAAAAGATAAGAACATCATTTATTTTGAATGCCATGAAAGTTGACACATCAAGTCCAACTATCCCAAACTCAACAAAGATAAGAAGAATGGAAAGAAGGCAATTGTTGCTTCTTAGAGTGACAACGTTCAAGACTCCAGGGAAGATGAAGATACTGACATTGCAAATGTATACTTCATGGCTATTGAGATTGATGATTGTGAAGTTGATGAGGAGATTGTAGTTGAAGGAGGTACCATTGTGTTAACACCTACTGAGAAACCAATCTCTTATCGAGATGTTGAGGTAAATCCTAATCCCTTAACTCATGAAGAATTAACTACTGTTGTTTATGAATTGGCTATGCACTTTATGAAAAATGTTAAAAAAGTGAAAGCCTTGAGAAAATGATGTGAGGAACTTGAAAATGAAAAAGCTTCATTACATCTTGAGGTGAAATATCTTCTGGAAAGTCAACCAAGAAGCACTACGCCATAGATGGTCTGTCGCAACCAAAATGCCTAGTGTTGCACGGATGTGTTGCGATTTTTGAAGAAAAAAAAGGATTTTTTGAAACACAATTTTAAAAGTGTTCCAAAAGTGTTGCAATAGACCTGTTAGTAGATCAAATACACTTTTATCACAACACTTTACATCATACCATTGCGAAAAATACTACGAACAATGAAAACTTATTGGGCGGAAAATCTCCTGCTTATTAATTGGCGGAAAAAAGAATAAAAAAATATGTATATCAGACATTCTTTTTCCTCTCCCTTAGTTCTTCTCTCCTCTAAATATTTTTTTCCTATCCTGATTGTCTATCCCCAAATTGAAACCCATGTTCCAAACGGTAAGAGCGACTTTGGAGTCTACACACCATTGAAAGATAACATCGTAGAGAAGTAATTGCATTCAGAAACCGCCAGTGAAAGTTCTAAATTCTCGTGACTGTGAAAATTCCCTCATCTAAACAAAATGAGGGTTTGTAATTAATTGCATACTATGTAGATATATCCTCATCAGAGGGTTTGAGCTTTGTACTTACAAGTATTATGATGTTGCATCATTGAATAATATTTTTTTCTTGTTCTCCCGAACCCTTTTTTCTAGACTGACCTGTTCGAAAGATTTTAGCTATACTCGTTCCGAAAGGCTTATTCCTGGTAACGGTGCCAAAAACTTATTCTCAAGGTTTTGACTTTACTAATTTAGAGGGCTTATATTCGGTGATGAAGCCAAAAACCTTATTCCCCACTCTTCTACTAATAAGTTAAAAGTTCAAAATATGAATATGTGTTGTCAATACCGCTTATCAAAAATAGAAAAATGGTGACCACTGCAAGTATATAGTTTCGATGTAGTTTTAAAAGATATCGATCCCACGGGGAAGGAATTCGGTTCTAAAGACCAACTAGAGTTACGGAGTAAACAAAAATAGATAATTTTATTGTTGTTGGGTTGGTTGGGATATGATGGTAAATAAATAGATAAATGTATAAATAGATTAAAGTAGAAGAAATTGGTATAGATTATCCCCACGAACAAGTATAGCAAAGAAAACATGCAAAATCATCAAAGATATTGCGTACACTAGACTACTTTAAGAGATTCGGTTCTAGACACTCAGATATTCAATTATTCCCCGCTGAGCAACACATGAAATGACTTTTCTAAATCTAGTGCAAACAAATTAAGATGATTATATAAACCTGGATAACAATAATACTATGCTTAGTACAGGTCGCTCTCACATAGCCATATTTAGCAAGTTACCATTCCAAAAATGTTGGCTCACTAAACAGCGTTATAATCACAGATCCAGTGATTATACACAATCTCGTTAACCCCGAAATCACTCTTAAAGTTAACTCAAAGGCATATAAATTAATTAATATAAAAGACTCAACATGAAATATGTTCGCAAAGTTTTGACTTTACTGACTCGGAGGGTTTATATTTTATAAAGAAGCCAAAAACCTTGTCTCCCACTTTCCTACCGATAAGATAAGAGTTCAAAATATGAACATGTATTGTCAATACCGCTTATCTAAATAGAAAAATGGTGACCACTGTAAGTATACAGTTACGATGTAGTTTTAAAAGGTACCGATCCCTCAGGGAAGGAACCAATTCTAAAGATCAACAAGAGGAACGGAACAAAAGAAAATAATGTAATTTGTTTTGGAAGATTGGAATGATGGATGAATAGAAAAATGTATGAAAGATAAGAGAAGATAAAAAGTATATAGATATTCCCTATGAATAATTATAACAAAGAAAACATGCAAAATCATCAAAGAAATCACGTACACTAGATTAATTTTACAGATTCGGTTCTAGACACTTAGACATTAAATTATTCACCGTAGAGCAACACATGAAATGACTTTTCTAAATCTAGTGCAAATGAATTAATACGATTATATAAACTTGGACGACAATAATACTATGCTTAGTACGGGTCGCTCTCACATAGCCATATTTAGCAAATTACCATTCAAAAAGTGTTGGCTCACTAAACAGCGTTATAATCACAGGTCCAGTGATTATACACAATCTCGCTAACCCTGAAACTACTCTTAAAGTTAACTCAAAAGCACATAACTTGATTAATATAAAAGTCTCAACATGAAATACACATTATGACACATAGACATATCATAAACTTCGAAATAGAAAGTCTAAGTAGAAAGCAAAGCAAAGTTATAAGGTATGCAAGTGAAAGCTAAAGTTTATCAAATCGTATCCACTCTTTAATGGGATTCGTCAATTCCCGCAATTCCCGTGTCTGCTTTGAATTCGGTCTCAACTCTCACAAAACCTCCGCTAGGATGCTATTCTTTGTGAATATCGAATAAACGAATATTGAAGAACGAAAACTTTTATTGATAAGTGATTTATAATTACACTTATACAACAAATGCTTGAATATGCTAGTGATCGAAATAAGGTTCAAATCACTTATTCATTTTCTCGCTAATACTTATGAATGTAGCGAAATTTAGATATTTTTACTCTATCTATACATACACTATGCACTATGACACACACATAATCACTCACAATCCCCTCTTTTTTCTTGCCACAAAATTGGTGAGTTTGGAGCCCTATTTATAGAGTACGAAGGGTTGCGTTTATCCAAACGAAGAGTCATGTCCATTGGCCAAAGATTGCATCACTTCATTATGATTAGATGAAGTGGTTTGATCTTATCCATAATGAAAAGGCACTTTTTCATGATTGTTGACTTCCAAAAGGTGTCTTTTCATTTGGTAGTTGATGGCGGTTGATCTTTCTTATCCGACGATTGAAAGAAGGGAAGAGTTGATAAAAAACAGTCAAGGTCACGACCGCGAATGTATTTCAAGACTGTGAATACTTGGTTGGCAACTTTCTGTTGTAAAAGTTAATAAGTCACGACCGTGTTATGTATGTCACGATCGTGACATGCCTTTTTCACATGATTCTTCTTTGTGATTTATATCGATCTTTGACATCTTCGATCCTTTGCCAATTCCTTAAGTTCCACGCATCTTTTTGCACCTTTTTCACTCTTTTTGCATAGATTTCCAACTTTAATCATTTTACTTCCAAGATTTACCTAGTACCTGCATTTATATCAAAAACAACTACATACAACGTGAAATCTTTAATATGAAGTATAAAAATGACTTAAACTATAGTGTTGAATGTGTAAAATTATCATGATAATAAGTGTAATTATACACTTATCAAACCCCCACACTTAACTTTTGCCTTGTCCTCAAGGTAAATTCAACATAAGTGTATGAATTAGTTATCCAAGTTCGTACCTTATTTGGCAAAAGACTATTGTAGTGAGTACCACATTCCCACATTGCATAACATTCAAGTAGAAGTCTAGAATTTCCCACAAATTAGTAATGTGCAATTCATAGAGTTTAGTTGCATATATTTGCCCATAATGGAGGTTCAACTAAATCGCATCTTCATATAAGTGTTATATGCATACTCAAATATTTCCTTCTCTTAAGCATACTATAAAGTATAAAGGACATAGAAAGCACACTTTGAATAGTTTTCTTTCAAGTCATTTTTAGGTAACTTAGGATGCTTAAACAATCTTAGTGGTTGCATTTTATGCTCCCTTTTTTCAGTGGTTGCATTTTATGCTCCATACCACTCTCTCATTTTTTTTCTTTTAAGCATATGTTTTTGAAGTACTTTGTACTTTGCACCCATTTTTCATGCTATGCTATTTTTATTTTTTCACTCACTGAATGGTTGTAGTTTCTGCTCCGTACCATTCCTCACCTTTTGCATAACTCATTAGTTATCCTCTTTCTTTTGATTTTTCACTCTTAATACCCTCATCCTTTATTGATCAATTTCAAAGTATTATGACTATAGTTTCCCAACATTTTAAATACACGCAATACTTATAGGACTTATTCGAGATTTGCATATAAAACTCATAGTAAGAATACTACTAGATATTACTCCACTTAAACTTATCGGTAGTATTAAACTAAAACTATACAATTTATACTAATTCATGTTGCATTGAATGTAAATCAAAACTTACTTGGAATGTTGTTTTCGAATGTTACTCACCACTCATCCTTGCCAAATTGATAAATGTTGTGCTAATAACGGTCAATTTCAACATGCGCTCAAATTTTGCACTAACATCAAACTTGTAATACCTAACACTCACAATAACCTTGGATAATTGTTAGTAAAGTATAGGTATGAATAATGTATAAATAACAATAAAAATAAAGAAAAATTTTCAAATTCTTCTATTTTTTCCATTTTAATAATTTTTTTTGGATTTTCAGGATTTACAATTACCCCCCACACTATAGGATACAATGTCCTCATTGTGGAAGACTTTATTCAATTGAAAATCTAAAAATAAACAACTAGTCTAAAAAAATATGAAAAAGAAAAGTAAAGAGAAAACCCGTTCTATTGAGAAGGAGAATCTGGGGGACTAGGAGTAAAATGAAAATTTTGTTTTCGAAAGAAGGATAATAATTTTTGAAGCATCGATTTATTATTCTTCTTAAGAATCTTCATGTCCCTTTTCATTACTCTAAGTTCCACTTGGCAATTGTCTAATTTTTGTTGCATGCTTGCCTTCCAATCTTCTAGAGCTTCATCTTCTTCTTCTTCGTCTTCTTCTACTTCAAGCATTGGAGCTTTTCCATGTCGATGGCTAACGATTGGATTAGATGGTTTTACGGTTGAATCTTCATGAGAAAAGATTAGCATCTTGGTGCGGTTAGAGTAGGAATAGAAATAATATACGCCGTTGTTCTCTTGAAGAAGTCCGGTTGTGAGCAGACGACATGGAGTAGTGGGCTGAGAGTGCGCGTTTGAGAGGCGCGATCCATCGGGGTGTTTGAAAAATGCGCATCGGGTCAGGGACTTGGAAGGTTTTGGTAGAGAGGGTGAAAACATTTTTAGATTGTTTCAAACCCGAATCCATCATCTCTTAGTGTGGAGTTGCCACTTGGATTTGCTTTTTCTAGGAATTAAAGTCCTATGAGACTTAACGTCTGGGGGACAGCCTACCATGACATAGAGATTCGGGTCCTGGATAAGTTTCTTATTTCTTATTGGATCACATTATATTACATCTACTGAAAATCGTATTTTCTTAATTGCGCATATTCGCACTTAAGTCGTTTTGAGGTTGAAATTTATGATTTAACGCACATGCGGAAAGCAATGAATCCATACATCAAGCATTAAGTAAATGCGGAAAGTAATTGCGGGAGAGTTTAGATTAAAGATTACATAACCTCGGGGGATATCACATATGTTTGATTTGATTTTAGTGAGGCCCATGTGGCCTAATTAAAAAATCGATGGTTTAAAGTAGTTAAAATAAAAATGGTTCATTTTTATTTACAAGTACGTTTGTCGATTTTATTAGTGAAAATGGCTGCATGGCAAAGTAGTGAGGACGGTTATCCGGGAATACGATTAATTCCCTTCGTGGGGGTGACCTAAAATGACATTTATAAATATAAATCTAGGCCAAGCATGCATAACATAGCCATCGTTTGGGTTAACAACGGTAACAATGTCATTCATATCGTTATTGACTTCCCTGAGAAGGGCGATATCGATATGAATGGCCCGAAGAGCTTCCGTTGCTACTTTGAACTTTAATTAACACATTAATACATTGATAAATCATATATAAATCCTAAATAATTACAATTTAGAGGTTTTTTACCCCCAATGATGCATTTCCAAGTTCAGAAGGGTCTCAACTGGTAGTTCCGGGTTCAAAAGATTCGAAACGGAGCAAAACGAAGCGAAACTGATTTCTGCCAAAGGTAATGTCGGTACCGATGTTGGAAAGATTTAGTAACTCAGTACCGATGTTGGTAACATCGGTACCAATGTTACGTCTCCAGGCCTGTAGAAAACATAGAAAATAGCAAAAACCGCAACAAAAAAATCTGAAACTTCAAACGATCATAACTTTTGCTATACTTAACCGATTTGAATGATATTTATCATTCCGGAAAGCTTAGGATGTTTAGAATATTTATATATAAAAAATATTAAAACATGTTTGAAATTATATTGTAAATTGCGGAAAACAGATTGGTGCGTAAAAAACGGGAAAAACCGAAAACAAAACGAAACTTCAAAAAGAAAAGCATATAAATGTAAGCACAAACTCTAGGAACTCAGAGGCTCACCCCATAGTCATGAATCCACGTTCTTCAAGGTCCATGAAGTCCTCCGAGAAGCTCTCCTTGTTTCTTTTTTTTGTTTGTGTTTGGTAATTTACCGAAAATCTTTGGAAGGGATCTATTCCTAGCCAAAGTAGATGTTTCATAAGGTGTAGTAACCTTCAAGTGTGTGATAAAGATGTTGTAAACTCTCCGTTCAAGTCTAAACCTCAAGGATTCAAGCTAGCTAACCCGAAATCTCAAGTATTGAGGGGTGAAAGTTGGTGTTTTGTTTAAGAACTCTCAAGAACACATGAAGAACACTTTGAACTCTCCCTAATCTCATTGTCAAGAAAGTTTCTTCCTCCTTTTCTGCCTATTCTAGTACCCCCCTTTGTGACTAAAACTTAGCTCCTTTCTTATGGGCTCCCTTCAATCCAAAATCTTTCCACTTGCCTAAGTGGTCCACCCACGTATCTTGTCTTTTTCCATTATTTTCTTCCTCTAACTAGTACCCATGTGGGTTGGCATCATGTTGGCAGTGTGTTAGGTGAGGAAAAACTGGAATTATAGGGTAAAGTTGGATCCTTTTGATTAAATAATGCAGAAATGGCTTTTTTCTCTATCTATCAATGTAATGTCGATACCGACATTGCCAATGTTGGTATCAGCATTTCAATGTCGATACCGACATTGCCAATGTTGGCATCAACATTGCAATGTCGATACCGACATTGCCAATGTTGGCATCAACATTGCAATGTCGATACCGATGTTGGCTATGGCTTACTTGCCTTGTGTTTTTTATGCTAAATTTGCCTAAAAAAAGGGTTAGGGCTCAAAGAAACAAAGCAAACTTCCTCCAGATGAATTCAGGGCCTTGTAAAAAGTAAAGAATTTGTAAGGGAAAAATATTACAGCTTCATCATCGAACTCGCCAGTCGGGCGTAAAAATCCCATGCTCACAAGCTGCCCCTCATGGGATCATTGCTGATATGAGATCAGTATGGTCCCACGATTGAAAGAGCAGCGGGGTTTAGAGATAATACCTACCCAGTCGCGGTTGGCACTCTTTGGGGATGATGGCTGGAAGCTTTTCATCTTGGTGCGGCTTTTTTCCAGGATTGGGCTCTCTGTGCCCCTTATGAATTGCCCGTTTGGCAATGATTGCCCCTGGATGGTTGATCCTCAACTGGTAGATACCACTGAAACCATTGGGGAGGGAACGTTGACCGTGTGCCCCCGTTCTCCTAGTTGAGGACCCATGTGTGCAGGCTGTGGCAAACCTACTGATGACATGGACTGTAGGAAGTTCACTGACCGTAAAAAGGCCATAACAAGATGTGAACTGTAGAAAGCTCATTGAATGTAAAAAGTCAAAAATAATGTGAACTATAGAAAATTCACTGACTGTAGAAAGTCAATAGATTACGAACTATAGAAAGTTCATTGATTGTAAAAAGTTAGAAGGTAGTGAACTGTAAAAAGTTCTTTTGACTATAAGAAGTCTAAAAATTATGAATTGTAAAAAGTTCGTATGATTGTAAAAAAGTCAGAGAGTGGTGAACTGTAGAAAGTTCATCGAAAGTAGAAAGTCGGAAGGAAAGAGGACTGTAGAAAGTCCGTTGACTATAAAGAGTCTGAAAAGGAATGAGAACTGTAGAAAGTCCGTTGACCTTAAAAAGTCAAAGAATTGTGAACTGTAGAAAGTTCGCTGGCTGTAGAAGGCCGGAAGGAAAGAGGACTGTAGAAAGTTCGTTGACTGTAAAAGGTCAGAGAATTGCGAACTGTAGAAAGTTCACCGATTGTAGAAAGTCAGAAGGAAAGAGGATTGTAGAAAGTCCGTTGATTGTAAAAAGTTTGAGAATTACGAACTATAGAAAGTTCGTCCAAAGTGGAAAGTCGGAAGGAAAGAGGACTGTAGAAAGTCCGTTGACTATAAAGATTCTAAAAAGGAATGCGGACTATAGAAAGTCTGTTGACCTTAAAAAGTCAAAGAATTGCGAACTGTAGAAAGTTCTCTGGCTGTAGAAAGCTGGAAAGAAAGACGACTGTAGAAAGTTGTTGACTATAAAAAGTCTAAAAAGGAATGCGAACTATAGAAAGTTCGTTGACTGTAAAAAGTCAGAGAATTACGAACTGTAGAAAGTTCACTGGTTATAGAAAGCTGGAAGAAAATAGGACTGTAGAAAGTTTGTTGACTTTAAAAAGCCTAAATGGAATGTAAAAAGTCTCAGATGGTACGCGGACTGTAGAAAGTCTATGGTGGATGCCCCTTGTGAGTTGACCGTGGGTTGACTACGACCCTCAAAACTGTTGGGGAAAGGATTAGAGCTGTGTGCTCCATGCCTTTGATGATATGTTGATTGCTGTGAGTCTGACATAGATGTCCCTTATGAGTTAAAGGGGTACTTGCAAGAATGAGGAATTTTATTAGTGTGTGACATATGTTTTAATTCCTTGATTGAGATTGTTGAGAGAAAAAAATTGTTTACCCCTTCAATCAAGAATTAAAACATGAGAGTTTTGAGATATTTTTCTCCAGGCCCATGATAAGCGTGGAAATTTGAATTTGAGAATTTCAGGGATGTCCCGATGACCACTCCGTTGTTTTGGGAGGATTTTGTGATGTTGTAATGCTGCTTTCCACTTGAGTGGGCCATCATCCTTCTCAGGTTCCTCATGTGGAGGTTCTTGTTTATTGGAATAGTCTTGCCTGTTTAGCATTATCTTTACTTGTAAATAATGTGATGCGTGTGTAATGTATGCATGGTTTTATACATGAACAATATTTATCATATGATGTATGTTCATCTGTCGTAAGTGTCGTGGGCCTCATTTATTGAAGAACCTTCTCTTGTGCTGGTGCATAGTTGTCCCTAGGGTTTGTCTTGTTAGGGACTCCATATGGATGACTCCCTCAGAGCGATGACCATGGGTTTGTTGAACCAGATTCGAGTTCAAAGCTTGGATCTAGTGTAAGGAAGGTGATTGCTTGGAAGTCGTTTGCCTGAAGTGTTGAAGGTATAATGCCATGCACGTACCTTTCCGAGGAGGAGATGATGAATTTGATATTGGTTCTAACTTCTGCATAGATCACCCTAGCGGGTTTTCAATCTATCGAACCTTGTCTTAATTTTTGTCTGGATCACCTTTTCAGGTTTTCAATCCAGCAGACTCATTTTTCTTTTATTTATTTTTATGTTTGATGTTTACTTGCAATATTCTACCATTGACATGCAAGCAATAAAATAAGCATATGTATAAAGATTTAGCAAAAATGACAATTCATTGATGAACTTAATAGGGGTATAAATGTTTCAAATGATTTGACTCCTGCCATCGATTAGCCCTCTCAGGTTTTCTAACCAATATGGTTCTCTCGATGTCCTAAGTTTTGCCTGAGCCGCCCTTTTCGGGTTTTCAACTCAGCAGACTATTCTTTTTATGTTTTCGAGATAGGCCTTAATTTTTTCTCAACTAACCGAGTATTAATTGACAGGCTAAATACAAATTTATTTTTTATTCGTACAGCTTTTCATTGATTTATTTCTTTCACCTATGTGTGATAGTAATTGTGTAAGACTTGATTGATCTGATAGATCGGTCGCCTTCCATGTCCACGACTTCATTTGTTATCTCGTTTAACATTTCTGACCGATTGGTTGGTGCTCGTACCGCTTTCCTAGCTTGAGGTGTATATGATGATGAATCTTGATCATCAGTGTTTCTTGAGATGATTGCCCCACAATTAGTAGTAAGCCATGTGAAGGAACTGTTGACGTGTTCAACGGTCCGACTCCTTTTTATCTTTAGCATTGACTCTTGTTTGATTATCCCACGAATGATGGTGATCTGTGTGATAGAGTTGTTGACATGTTCAATGATCCGACTCCTTCTTTGTGGCATTGCACCGGTTGTTTGGTCTTATGAATGGAGTTGTTGACGTGTGTAATTATCCAACTCCTTCTTTGTGGCATTGCTAGGTTGTTTGGTCCAACTTGCTTGGTCGACATTTTGGCCTTATTCTAGCTCCGATCCTTTTGATCTTTGTGTGAGTCAATGGACGTTTTATGTTTGGAGATCTTTCCATTGATCTTTCATCCTTATATGATGAGGCAATTACTATCACCCATTGTCTAAGAACATGTATTTGTCTCTCACTTTCTCTAAAGAGTCAAGTTATTTGAATTTATTGAGGGGAATCCATTTATACCCAAATTAATTTCATGAAATGATATGTCACATGTGTTAAAGACAATATGTATATGCTTATGAGAATGCGTGATGTTAATATCAAGCAAGCAAACAAAGTTCAATTTAAAAAAAAATAATTCAAAAGCCCTGTGAGCAAAGCAGCTAAATGCTAATTTATTACATCATCATCTTTCGGTGTTAATACCCTCTAGAAGTATCCATGGATTCAAAATGCTCCATTCGTTCTGCCTTCTCAAACACTTCTTGATAGCTCGAGAAGATGTCTGATCCAAACTTATTCCTGTATGATGGAAGTGCACTGTCTAGAAGCTTGGTTATCATCTCTGGTAGAGTAAAGCGAGCCTGAAGCCTGACCTGTGAGCCCAACCAACATGCATAGTAGGATTTGAAGCTCTCACCCTGCTCCTGCCTTATAGCCTTTAGATGCTGCATCGTGGTTTCCATTTGAGAGTTGAAACCATAATGCCCCATCATAGCTTGTGCAAGGCTATTCCAATCAGTGGCTATGTCCAGTGAAAGGTGGCTATACCATTCATTGACTAGGTGGCCCAAGGTAACGACGAAGAGTTTAGCCATTAGCTGTTCGCTGACCCTCAATGCTCTCATCACCATCTGATAATGTGTTAAGTGAGCATGCGAGTCACCAGATCCCACATACTTTTCAAACTACGACATTGCGAAGATTGGGTGCAAGCTATCTTCATCCCCGATTGTTGGTTGCGTAGGGTATGTATTCCTTAGGTGGCCACCGTGAGTGGCTAAGAATTGTTGCCATGATTCTGTCATTCCTAGTTGTTGGAGGATGGTGTTCCCTGCGTTTGGATAAGAGCTATATTACCCCTGGGGAGATTTCACAAAATGGTGCAGTTGAGGTGCCTGGAATTGTGTGTCCATTGATGTACTCCAATCGGAGCCTGGTTCAGTTAACTTTATCCGGTCATGAACTGATAAAAGGTAGTCAGGGGCACCATGTGTGAGGTGGGAAGTCCCCCTGTTGGATTGGTGTTGTAAAGGGTAACCTCCAGTTAGACGCTACGTTCTGGGCCCTCCCGACATGTAGGCGAATGAGCGAAGCTAGTTGTTCGCTATAGGAAAAGGCATTTAAGGTAGCTGCAACCTCGGCTCTCACCGATGATTGCTAAGAATTTTATCTCGTAAGGACAGGGTGATCTTCCCTCACACCTTCTTCTTGTAGATTGGCCACAATAGTGCGTGGAACTAAATCTGAGTCTGAACCCAAGTCCTCACTTGAGTCAGTGTACGGAACCCCCTCCAGACAAGCAATAATTGGAGAAATGCGGACCAGGCATTGATCAGTCCTTTTCCTAGCTAAGATATACAAGCAGACGATCAAATTGTGGATGTAAGATTTGTGACATGACTCATGATGAAAAATGCGTGAGATGTTTAATTTTATGGCTGTATTCACAAGGGGTTAGTGATAAGTGTATAATTACACTTATTATCATTATAATTTTATAATATAAACACTATAGTTTTAGTCATTTTTGTACTTCATATAAAAGATTTCACGTGGTATGTAGTTGTTTTTTATGCAAATGAAGATACTAGGTAAATCTTGGGAGTAAAATGAACTAAAGTGGAATTCTATGAAAAAAGAGTG
>CATIWQ010180095.1:0-14550 GCA_949673415.1 Euphorbia schlechtendalii | reverse complement strand
GTAAAAGGTTTACTCTTCACCAGAAGAAGAGTTAATAGTGGATTAAATCTTGGACTGGAGTTTCCAAGGACTGGATTAGGCAGAGGCTGAACCAGGATAAAAATCGCTGTTTGCATTTCCTTACTCAGCTCATTTGTATTTTTGTTATTTTATTCCGCATTAAAAACACATAAAATATAAAAGGGGATTCTGAGTAACATACGCTTACTCTGAAGCAACTTCAGAAGCATCTTTCTGAAGTTAAGCGTGAACTCGAAAAAAAGTCATTCACTCCCCCTCTGACCTATTTTACACCCTTACTGAGTCCAACACTATTCATTCATTTCAAAGAGTAAATAACTATTCCATGAGTCCTATAATATCTAGAAATAGTTATCCTACCCGATGTCGGGTTATGCATCATATCTAACATTTTCCATTCGTAATCTATTCAATGCCATTCTGCTAACCAAACGAGCCCTTGTTACAAGATTCACTGCCAGTTTCTCTTCCTACCGCATTACTTAAATAAGAAATTCCGGCATCTCAATTTTTATTTCTTAATTTCATTTTTTTTATATAATTTTCATCTACACAAGATCTCCACAGTCTCTGTTGCAAGTTAAGGAAGCCAGAGTTGAACAAATTCCTAGTCTTTTAAAGTTGTGACTCGTGACATTCTCGAACTTTGTGGGTTAAAAAACTCACCCCAAAATAAGCTAGAAGCCTAAAAGTGAAATTTAGATAGCAGAGTGAGTGAGGAGGGAACATAGGAGCGATTGTGCATGGCGCAAAATAATCCTTACTTTGAAGCCCTTCAAATTCAGCTTTCTCCCAACTTTCCGCCTCCAAGCTTTACTTGTCTGTTGAGTTTCAGAATTCAAACTGCCATTTTCTCTTCCTACAGCATTACTCTAAATAACTCTGTCCATATCAATATCATTTTCAACAATTTAGCTGGGCTTTAGCTTGATTCCTTTACCAACCTTCTCAAGATTCTTCTCATCGCAACTTAACGAGAAGAATCTTGAACTGTGCAAGTCAGTAGTATCTCTAGCAACTTGAGGTTCATCTGACTTCTGTGACAAAGTATCTGTGTCTCTATTTCTATTTTTAGATGCGTTTTATCTGAAATTAAACTCAAAATCAGAAACTATCTATCTAGCAAACACGTGACCTTTTCTTAACATAAATAGTGAAACAGAGCGGGAAAATCAACGGTTCTTCCATCTTCTGATAGCTTAAATCAGTAATTGTTGTGTAATCCAGAATTAAGCACTTTGAGAAAGAAATCCTAAATAACAGCTGAACTTCAGCTCAAGCCTAGAGGGAATTTCAAGTTTTCCACATTTTTTCTACGCAAAAAAAAGAGGAAATAAGATTGAAATGAGAACCGACGGAACGGTAACTGGGAGAACAGCACTAACAGCCTCCACACTGGTAAACAGAGTAGAAGGTTTTGACATTTTGGGTATCTTACCAGCCTGACTTTCGTGAAATTGGCCATTGTAGAAACATTCACACTGATACTTTTGACAAACAAATTTTAAAATAGAACAAACCAAACGACCCTTCCAAGACTGTAAAATATAAAACCCATTCATCCCTTTCACGAGAAAGAGATACATGTTAAAAGAAGTGAGATCGGCTAAATATTGTTTAGCTACTCCTTGAGTTTTCAAGTACAATATTGTAAGAGCTCAGACTGAAAAGACGATGCAGATAAAGAGGGGTTTAAGTGACTGTTTTCCCAGCAATCGAACAAGAAAAAGAAGATTAAAACAAAAGAGTATTACTAGTAATCAATAGGAAATCGAGAAGAAGTCTGAGTAGGGGAGAAGAGAATGATATGTTGGGAAATGATTCTCTGGTGTAAATTCAGAGAAATGTACAAGAGAGACTCGTGTATTAAAATATTCAAATCTCAACCATTCATTTTGAAATCAAAAATCATAAATGTTTCAAATTTATAGAAATTTTCTTTGTACAACATTAGATAATTCTTACCCAATATTGTTATTGCAGTTCTGAGAACTTGAATTTTCTTTGTAAAACTTAGTACAGTAAAACCCCGTTATCATTTTAATGGAAGTTAATTGCATTACTCAATACATTTAATTAAATTTGTTGGGTTGATTAACAAAAAGAAATGCTCACTTGTGCTAAAAGTTTATTGAGATCTTTGTTATGGGGATCTATGACCTCAATATAAAATATATATAAATTTCAGTGGTTACACTAATTGAGCAGCATATTCTTTCGCTTGTTATAAAACTTCGAACCTCAAAATCCATATATTATCTGGTCCATTGAAAATTGAATCCGGTAAATCTGTAGTAAAATTACACCTTTATATAACTATATTTATATTAACCTTTTTAGAGATTGTGTGTAAAACCTAAATTTAACAATTTATTATTATTAAAACACTGGTATGTTTGTAGTACGGGCCCATTCAAACAATTGTAAGTTATTTAAGCCCATACTAACAATTATGTTGATAGAATCGGAACCCAAACTCCAACTGCATGAGATCCAAAGCAATAGCTCAAACTACTGAAGATGAGGCCCACGTATAATTAGTACTCCTTTGCTATTTTTAGTAGTTCATTTAATCAAAATATAAATTCAAAATAATATCTCATTCGGTGTTGAAAGATTATCATTTAACCAAGATTTTTTTTCCTTTTTATTTTTAATTCTCACATATCAATGCAACATTCAACACTTTTTTTCTAATTTACCCTTGTATTAATTAGGGAAGAGATTAAGTATATAAGATAATAATTAAGAAGAAAGAATTTTATGACAAAGTAAAAGAAATAAATTAGCCATTTTAATAAAGTAATAACTATTTTATTGGTTTTGATGAATATCCTAGAATGACAGTCTTTTAGCACCGGAGAGGGTAATTCATTTCAAAATTTCATGATTCTTTTCCAACAAAAAAAACAACTAGACTAAAAAACCATAATTTATTATTACTTTAGAAGTTGTGCAGATTATATTACGATGTTAATTTTATAAAATACATTTATAATATTTTTTTAAAAAATATCAAACTATAGTGAAATACTAATGATTTTATATAATTGTACCCTTATACTGTTTAATTTACATATACATTGGTTTAATATAATATAAATCATATTAGTTCTATTATTAAATGCCAATTTTCGTTAACCTTTTGCTATTACAGATTGCATTGCATTGCATTATATAATATAGATGGAAACAAATGAAATCATACCACTTACAAGTTACAACAACAAACAGTTATGGATTAATATTTTTCTGCCAACGATTATTGTTTTCTTTTTGGCCACCTTTATGCCTGTTGTATTAAAACACCTTAGATTTTTTACCAAACCAACCTTACCAAACTGTTTTATTAAATTGACGACCTAAATCCATAAATCTATCACATATTGATTTGAAATCAAGATCAAATTTCTACAAGGTATCCTAGAAAGAAGAGATCACCTGTAAAATCTATTATGTAATAACTAACTGTTAGTAGTTGTTGACGTACAGGTTGATTTCTTTAGTGATAATAAATTAATGATATCGAAATTAATAATGTGATTTTTAGGTTTAATCTATGATGACTTTATTATAAATAAAGTTTTCATTACCTTGTCATTTATCATCATTAAAACAATAGTATGACGATTGATTCAATGATGATAAGAATCAAAGTAAATTTACTTTGTCGAAAACAAAATCATCATAGCGGACATTTTTTTAAAATTTTACAATAATATACAATTTGTTATAAAATCATATAAAATTTGTTATACAAACATGATTTTTTTGTTTATTTTGAAATGAGGATCGATAAATAATAAAGAGTTTATATATCATACATATGCATAAGAACATGATAACCAACAACAGATAAATAAGTAGCTAAAAACATGAAGCATCAATATATATATGATCAATGAATAATAATAAGAAATTAAGTCCCTCATCTTCACTCAAATTAATTACGCCCGAATAATCCTCTTCCGTCTATTGCAATGACAATTGTCCTCTGATTAGATAAGTTGACAACCTTTTTCGTCCAGTTTTATTCCTCTTGATCCTTAACCTTGCCATTACAGATCCAATGAAAGAGACCACCGGAGAATGCCGTCTCCGAACCGAGGCGGTGTCCGGCTGAGGCGGTGGACAAATTTTGCTGGGCAACTTTGATTTTGATGCTCCAAGAGATGGGAAGATCATAAGATGGCGATCAATGATATGGCTTACGGATACTAATTCATAAGCATCATACAACGGGCTGCCCAAATCCCACACTGATAAATCTCCATCTTCTTTAAATTGTATTTGCAGTTCTACTGGGGAAACTTTCCTCATTTTTTAACTATTTGAAAACTGGAAGGTCTTCTTTGGTTTCTTTTTGTTTTTGAAGAATGTCTGGCCTTTGTAATATGTCAACTTACCTTACATTTACATGTACCAAGATTATTGGTTTCCAGGAATGCCCTTCTGAATATTTCTAAAATGGTTAAACAATTATTTATTCAACTTCTTTGTTTATTATATTACTTAGTCCATACAATTTTAAAGTCAATTATTCCCTTCACAAAAATTGTAAAGTCGATTATTTATTCAATTATAAAGTCAATTATCTATTCAACGTTTTTTTCATTTAATTTTGAATTCGATTTACAACCTCTCAAAAAATCCTTACTCATATAAAATATGTTTTGTAATCATCTATAAATTGACAATCTAAATGTTTGATAACAAAAAAATTGAAATATTTGATATAATTGTGAATAAAAAGTTTGTATTGCGTATACAGTGCTATATCTGTTGGCAATTTTACTCGAAAAATTATTTGTTAATTTAAATATATTTGTATACTCTATTTTTTATTTCAACCTGTTAGAAACTAAGAGCAATTTTGCTCTTTAAAATATTTACTCAATCATTTGGATAATTGATATGGTTAGGATTTCTCCAATGTACTGAATTGGATTTATTTGGGTATAAAATAATATGCCAAGTGAGCTAAATAGAATATTTTTGATGAAATTATTAGTATTTTAAAGAAAATAAAAGCAAGAAACTTATATAGAATCAATTTAAAAACACGAACTAGACAGTAACAGTACAACTAGTCAAAAAATGATTACTATATAAATGTTTGGTCTTCCAACTATTATAATCCAGGGACTGAATTGTCCATTTGAACACACAATTAATAATGAACTTAAAATACTAGAACACATTATTGATAGAGTTAGGTGCAGAAAACGACAGATCTGGTATGCATCTAAAATTGGCTTTACACCGAAATTACATTTAATGGTGTGTCTGTAGAGAAAAACATGATACTGTACACAGAACATGTTCTTCCTTGTTGGTTATGTATCTTGCATTTGGCATTTAATTTAAAAATTTTATTTTTTTGGTTTAGCTGTTTTTGTTTTTAATAAAAAAAAGCACGTGTAGTAAGATTTTGTGATCATAAACAAAATTTTTTGTAATAAATAAACAACTATTTCTTCGCAGCTGCCACAACAATTGATAAATTTAATCAGAATTGAGCAGGATTGACTGTTGTCAATGGTGTTTTATTTGCAAGAAAACTGAAAATTCCATGTAATGGAAACTTGTAGGTGTATGGAAAACACATTAAAAAATGAAGAGTAATTAGTGCTGTCAAAGGTATCTTTTTTTACTCTCGTAATCTATTTAGTACTTACTAACAAAGTGATTAGTTTGGAAAATTGTTTAATTATCAGACAATTTAGGTTTTGTACTTATAAGCCCGTATTACCCTCGTTAGAGCATTTTCAATAGTTAATCCGGTGTAGAATGATTCTTAACACATGGATACAAATAGACTTTTAATTGAAAAACAACTTTACAATAGGTAGTATATTTATCCTTTGCAAGCTCATGTGTCAAACCAAATCTTGAAGATTGTTTATTTAGTTGTCTATAAATGGATTTGATGATCAATTTAATATTATTTTATTACTCGAATGAAAGTGGTAATTACATTTTGATTTGACGCTCAAATTAATTCGCGTGCTTTTCTTCCTCTCTGGAAGTTTTTGTCATCAACTTGGAAATATTAACCTTTAATTTCAGTTTTGCTCTAAAATCCCAAAATTTTCAAGTCCGTTCGTTACTACATAGCTGGATTCCAGGGTAAATTCCAGAGACAGACTCCAGGTTAAAAGATCAAAGTATGCTTACAAAGAGAAGTAGAGAAGTAATGACGTACTGTTAGCTCACAAAGTAGCAAAATAGAGGAGAAATCGTGAAAGAGGTATATAAAGAATGATGATGAGTAGAGAGAATGATGAACACAAAGCATCAAGTAGGAGGAGATCAAAAGTGAAAGTGGTTGTTATTACTTAATTTTGAAAAAGGTATAATTAACTTAATAAATAATTATAATCCACAATCTTTTGTGACTAATTTACAAAATATTAAATCTATTTATCCATATCATCAATTTGAATATTTATTTCACTTGTCACGTAATCGTAAAATAGTCCAACTATTAAATTAGATTCGGTTGAACGACACACATATGTCATTTTTATAATTAACAAAGATTTTTTGTTTCCTATAAAATTAATAGCGCCAAGTTAATAAAAGAAAATCACAAAGAGATAATATTTCGCCATTAGTTATAGCTTATAGGCCAAATAATTGAACAACCCCAATGAAAGCATGATACGATCTTAAACTTTTAAAAGTTTCAATCAATCTCTTAACTTGGTAAAGGTCAAACACTTAATCCCGTTAATGTCATGTGTCAATCTCTTAACTTGGTAAAGGTCAAACACTTAATCTCTTCAATGTCACGTGTCAAAATTTGATAATTTTACTTTTCATAAACCCAATTTTATTATTTCTCTTTCCAATCCGAAGTTAATATATGACATTAAAAAAGCAAATTAGTGCATTTTTATCAAATCGAGGGGGTTAATTAGAACTTTTGAAAGTTGAGGGTGACATCAAACTTTTGTTGCTAAGTTGAGGGGATTGTTGATGTATTTGGCCTAAATTATAAATAGACATGTTCAGGGCTAGGGCTCGATGAGCTCGGCCCTAGTCCGCTCTTATGGACCTGTTTGGATACTCATATTTTAACTAAACGCGGCCCGAGCCCGTTAATGTTTGAAGTTTTGTGATTCGGGTTTGATCTGTATGTAAATAACCAAGCCCGGTCCGAACCCGTTAAACTTTGAAGTTTATTGGTCGGGTTTGATCTTTATGTAAATAACCAAGTCCGGTTTCGGCCAATAATATTATATGTTATATTATATATTTTCCTATTAAAATTTTATATTCATCTATCATAAAATAAGCTAAATATTAAATTCTAATAAATAATGCAATTTGATGTAAAAATTTAACATGTATATTTTGTTCTTTTATAAAACATGTATGTATATTTTGTTATTTTTTCATTTAGTATGATAAAATTTTAAAATAACAAAATATTTATGAATCCGGACCGGACTTGAGAATGACCTTGTAATTGGTTTTAATAAAAAAACCGACCAAGCCCGAAAAAATATTCTAATTATAAATAACTCATTGATTGATTCTCAATGGGGTGGATAGGCCAAATCGTAGGGGCTGCTAAAAATGGGCCGAAATCTATTTCAACAAGATGAAAAAGAAATGAGACTGCTGAACTACATGATTGAAACGACAAATATATTTCCATTTAAAAAGCAATACTGAGATAAGTCTTGTAAACATTGTTGTTGAGGATTTGTAAAACGGCGTCGTTTGTAGGGCCAATGCAGCGTGGTGTTTTGAATTGGCTAACAGCAGTTCCTAACCCCAGAAAATGTTCTAGTATCTTCTGGAAAGTTCCTTTATGAACTACTCGAAGTTCAAGGGCCCCAATGGCATTGATCTTGCGGGATGTAACATAGCCAGCATCAAGAAAAGACTTGTCCAAGCAGTTGCAACATTCTTTTAATACTTTCTCTGTTGCCTCTCCACTTACTTCCCAGAATATTACGTAGTGACCCGGTTCAGTGCTTCTATCTGCTAGACTGCTGAAATCAACTAGTTCAAGTTTTTCTTCAGATAATAACTTGGCTGCTTCTTCTACTGCTAACTGTAAATCTTTCTCTGTGTTTTTATCGATACTTATGCTGAGTTTTAAGCTCCTCCTGCATATAAATCTTAGTTCTGGTGTTGAGTTATGGAACCCCATTACTTTAACTATGTCTCCTAGTCTGTATCTGTATAACCCTGCACGTTCAAATCCGATTAGTATTTATACCACAAAATGTACCCATATAAAAAATCACATGCTAAGTTTATACAAATAGTCAACGTCATAACTCATAACTCAACACAGAACTATATACCAGAATTATAATTTAATATTCGTTACTGATATTTATTATTAACAATAGCAAATCATGAAGCTTTCCTTGGGAAGTTATGATATTTGTTATTTTACTGTAAACTTGTGTGGTGGTTGAAACTTTACCATACAGCATATCAAGCACCTAGACAGATAAAAATTCATCAAGAGGTGTGTACCAAATTCTCATTTGACAATTGCATAATTACATGTTTTTTAATAGTCTACTTGGTAATGCAGTTGACCAAAAGACACAAGCTAATACACTGTTTTTTTCAACCTTGTTTCGTTTTGCACTACAACGTTTGTTATAATGTTTCAAATTGATAACGGTTAACCACTTTCTACTATAAAAAGGACAATTGATACAATAGTTTTCCATAGATAATAAAAAAAGTAAAGGGACTCGAGTCTCTAGGTAAACACAAAATATATAGGTATATCGTGCCTCAATTTCATTGGGTTAAGTATAACAATGTCTTGATCTTAGACTCGAGACATTTTCTTTATGAGCAGAAAGACAAGGAAATCATAACATATCTCCTTTGATCCTTTCACATTCAAGATTCCATGTCATCTACACCAAAGTATGTAAATTTATATTTGAAGCAAATTATATTATATTATATGCGGTCACATGGGTATGCAAGAAAAATTACGACTTGTGCTTTTGAATCTCATGCTGTGCCACACATGGGGAATTTTAAAACAGGAATACCTACTGCCGAGGCCAGAGAAAAACGTGTCAATTAACTGTTCTAAACGTAAATAAGTCCATTAAACATTAAACGATGAACATGCCTTGTCAGGATAGGATCTGTATTACCGTTATTGCACTCTCTCACATGGAGGTACAGTCACAATAAACGAATACATAGAAAGGGAATCGACATACCATAAACAGTTAGGGAAAAAAATGATCGCATGATCATAATAGTTGAAAAGAACAATAAAAAAACAAAGATGAAGAAATGAAAGAGTGAGAGTACCTGCAAAACTGGTGATAACGATCTCATACTCCTCTCCAATCTCAACCTCAGTCAAACCCACTGTGTCATGGTCAGCAGAGCTTTTAAGAGGAATGAATTCGAAATATCCAATATTTGGTAGCACTGCAAAAGTAGCCTGCTCTGGAGGTAACTTTGGATTCACATTTGCCCCAATCCACCCCTCTGATGCACCATAATCGGCACTTAACAATGGCAACTCCCCTGCATAATGCCTTAGTTTTTTCAAGTAAGGCTCCATTGGCCCTGTCATTATCCCATACACGTACTTCGCATTTGGGAATAGTTCTGGTATTAATCTATACCAATTACTTAATCCCGAGCATATTTTATGGACAGAGTTGGCCAATTCAGCGTTTGGTTTAAGCACTTCTGCCATTGCTTCTCTGACATACGGGGCAGAGACTCGGCTGCTGAGCTCCCCAGTTCTTATATTATCACAAAGCTCTTCCCATACTTGTTCAAAGGTTCTAAAAGCAAGCACAATGCTATGGGCGAATATGGAGTACACAAATTGAATTTCTTCGCGAAAAATTAGGCCACACAAGAGATGGCAATACAGTGATTGGTGGAAGTCTGGACCAAATATAACTTCGTTAGGGCTGCAACATTTGAAATGCATTGCCTCCATGGAACTTTTATAGTGCGGGTTGCGAAATAGATTGGTTGTGGCAGTACCGCTAGACAAACCCCCGCTGGTTTTGGTCTGTTTGCTGCTGAAAATGAACTCTAAGGCTTTTCCATTCCCAAGAGGATATTCTCTGTATCATATGAAACATTTGTCTCATCAGTGGAGAAGAAACTAAACAACAAGACCCCACATAATCAGCCATTAGAAATGGCAAAAGTAATCAGATGAAAATCAAAAGCTTTCAGATAAAATGATATAGTTGTTTAGATACCTGTTCCTAAAGGCAAAAGAAGTTCTATGTATCTGCAAGGTGTTGTCTGTCAATTCATCATTGAAAGGAACTCGTTTCGGCTTTCCTTCAGTAGTACCCGAACTGAAAAAAAAAGTGAATTTCTCAGAACTATAATATTCACAGAACAATTAAGTACGCACAGGCAGAATATATACACCTCACAGATAAATTAGTTATGGGCTTCCCAGTAAGAACAGGTGAAGAATCTCCATCTGCGATTCTTTGAATATAGGATTCTATGTCCTTGTGAGTAACAAGAGGAACACATTCTCTGAAACTCTCAGGATCAAGTCGTCCATTGAGACCCTGATTCAGCAAGTACTCTGCAGATTCATTTTCTTGGAGAATCTTCTTCAGGGTCTCTTTTTGGACCCTTTTTGCATCCTTTGTCATTGTTTCGAAGTCCTCGATCACTTGATCAATGTCAATTTCTTCCATCTCCTTTTCTAGCATTCCTCTAGAACTTGTTAAATCTGCTGCTGGCACAAAAAAAGGAAAAGTTAAAGAGAATATCCTGAAGAAATCATTGATATTGTAAGATAATCGCATTCGACAACAAAAATGGAATGTGTACTTGCCAGGAAAAAGACAAACATATAAAGCATTCGGCAGCTATAACTGGAATATTATACTATTCATTCGTTAACCAAACCACTCCAGAAATCCACTAATACAGATCCCATTCGGCTGATATTAACTGGAATATGATACTATTCATTTGATTCTTCATCAATACAACAAACAAGAACCTCCAATTGACGGTATTTTCAAACTTAATGCTCACAATATAACAAAATGAAGGAAAACTAGAATTCAAAAAAATCAAAATCAAACTCGTTTTTCCATGTTACTGGTACAAGGAAATGGAATAAGCTGTCAACTTGGATATAGACGAAGAAGCGAAAGAACTAACAGTGTGATTGTGCAAACACAGATTGAGTTTGGGAGAAAAATATCTCAGCCTTGATTTCACTATGGAACATTCATTATTATTATTATTATTATTATTATTATTATTATTATTATTATTATCAGTTAAATTAATCAACCACCACTCCACAGCCATGTGAGGATAACATTTCACCTTTATCAGTTATCACTGTCATCTCGATTTGACGTTAGTCAACGACATCAACTTTTCGAGAGCTTGCCAGGAAGGTGAGAAAGATATTTGGTGCTTATATGTGCAGGAACGGAATTAAAAAAAATCAATTGGAATTTCAGAGCCTGAACTGAAATTCAAACTCCATTTCTAAAGTGTAGTAACAAACAGTAAAGTAGAATCAAACACATGTGAGAGAAAGTCAGAAAACTGCGCAATATATTATAAAGAGAAAACATAGATTTTCAAACAGAGAGGGTCAGGTCAAAGAGAGGAAAAAAAATGCAATTCCAAAACAATACCTGATAGAGATTATACCAGAAGTCGATGGGATTGGAAAGGAAGAAAGTAGAGAAGACGAAGTGAATGAATCACGGATTCCGGTATGTAACCTGTTATCAATCGGCAAGATTTATGTTTGTGTGTGGAACAAAAGTGGCAGATTAAACGAATTAAACAAGAGAGTAAATGGAAAAAATCAGGATGGGTGAATCAGGACTACAATGGGCTGATGAACAGAAGATTCTTGTGGGTGATCTCTTTTAATTATATGAATATTGCCATTTCCATCTGCAAAATGCCGTCCACTTTTCTCTCTCTTATTTTCAATTTTTATTTTTTATATTTATTTAATTTATATAAGATTAATGCCTATTTTGCCCTTGGACATGGATGAATAAGGTGAATTACTATATATGGATTTTCATTTTTCGATTTGGTTTACCATCTAACATAAATGATAATACACCGAAATAAGACATTTTATAAGAAAAAGGTTCCCTCATCTTTTCTATATGTAATCCCATGATATTATCTTTACGTGTTCATAATTTATTATCTTTTCGTTAAAATGTAGTAATTGTGACATTCTTATACGTGTCTTTTAAAAAATCAAACACACACCTTATTTCAATTGAAAAAGTTTGGATTAAAATCTTTTTATTACAAATATAATAAAAATAAAAATTCTTGGAAAAGGTCACGAATTATATAATAATAAATATCTTGATTGCCCGATTATTATATATAGTAAGTTGCAGTTTAAATTTATTTTGATATTTTAGTAGATAATTTTTTTACAGACTAATTTCTTAACATGCAACTAGCTATAATTTTTTATACAAATTCATGATCTTAAGGTGATTTAAAAATTAAGGAGTTCACAACTATAATGTACGTTATTTGGGTACTTTTAAAAATTGTGTAGCGTGGATTCAAGTATCAATTGAACAGATTTTATATTATTTAGTAATCTTAGAGCATCTATTCCAAGTCTAGGTGTTATGTGGAATAGAAGTTAATTTTGATGATGTGTCTATAATCTTAAAAATAGGCAATGCCTATTCATAAGATAAGAATAGTAGATTATTTATTCAATTTTCAAGTATATTAAGTGTAGATAATGTCTATTTGGTTGTCTACGTCTAGACAATCAAATAGACATTGTCTACAATTAATGATGATACATAGATGCCACATCATATAGGGAATATGGGTGAGATAAGCTACTAAAGATATATTTTTAAATTGGTTGTCTAACCAGTCTCATGTGTCGGGACAATCTATTCTTAGAGCATTCTTAGTAATTTGTCTATTTCACAAATTGTTTTGATACGTAGGAATGAATAGACAATCAATTTAAAAATGCATATTTAATAGCTTGTCTAACTCATATTTCCTATATGATGTGGCACTTATATGTCATCATTAATTGTAGATAATGTCTATTTGATTGTCTAGATGTAGGCAACCGTATAGACATTGTCTACAAAATACATTTTAAAATGAAATAAACAGTCCATTATTCTTATTTTATGAATAGACATCGTTTATTTTTAAGAATATTGATACATCATCAAAAATAACTTCTATTTCATATGACACCTGGACTTGGAACCCATGGACTACTAAACATGGACTTTTAAACCAGCTTTACCAAGAAAAAAAGAATGAGACAATTTTGATGTTTATACGTCACAATAAATTTTAGTGGGTCAAATAATAGTCAATGGAAAGTCAGATTTCAGTTGGCTCAAACAAAACTACCAAAAATAATCGTATTCCATTCCCTATTTGTAGGAATCACGCATTTTTCCTCTGTCCCCTGCAATTATGTCGATCGATTCCATTCTATTCATGCATTTTGAAAATGATATATTATATTATTTGATTGAAGCGTTCACAATTTAATTGCAGGAAGGTTAAAGCTGACCATGTTGTTAAATATAATATTAATTTATTTGGAATGGATTTACATTTCAGGTTCTTATCCTACGTATACGTTACTATTTCATCCTATATATTTTATAAACATAAGTACGTACAAATTGCTTTGATTTTTTTTATTTTCAATGCCGAATCTGCAACATTTTTTCTATGGGATTCAGAAATTATAATACAGATATTTTTATTTTAAACATGTGAATAATAACAAAAATAAACAAATTTGAAAAGAATTGTAATGAAGTAATACGTCATTGGCCTATTTAAATTGTACACGAGCTTTTTAACGTGTACACGTGCTTTTTCAATAACTAATTCTTAATATACAGATCTATTGATAAATTTTTTCCGGGGTTAAAATAATTTTTATATGTAATTTTATCTAGTCTTTTTGAAGGAAAACGTGAATATGAAATTTTCGGTATCTAACTTTTTCCGCATGTCCAAGATCGAAAAATATCACATCAAATGCCAAGTCGAATCTATTTCATAATGTGAGAGTATGGATGTATATCCACAACTTCTGCGGCGACTAAAATCGTTAACAATCTATTTATGATATTTTCGTCGTGAAACGAAAAACCCGAGAGAGAGAATAGAAAGGAAATGAAAATAAACTGAAATTGAATTCAATTATGAATTATTACACATCAATTTCATTATATATGAAATGAAAATGGACTGATTGCAATTAAGTTCTTAAATTCTTTTTTAATTGCAATTAATTCCTTAAAATTTTATAACTTTTCAATTTAGTTCAAATAATTAAATTGGATCGGATCCTTTAACCCGATTGACCCTGTGACAGGTAACCCGGGTATTTCCAACATTTTTGAAAAAAAATGTGGGGTAAATGGTCTTCATATCTCAAAGGGTAGAATCGCCTTATTTTGTCATCCAATCGAACTCTATATCGTCCCGCTTCATTTTGTAGAGTAAAATCATATGTTG
>CATIWQ010180043.1:0-21163 GCA_949673415.1 Euphorbia schlechtendalii | reverse complement strand
GGAAGTACACATGATACTTGGCGAGGAAAGTTCGTGAAAGATGTCGACCAAGCATGCCTAGACATTGCCTCCATACAACAAGATGTTCGTCAGCTAACGAAATCCAATATTTCTTTAAACCGCAAGTTGAATACATATTTTAGAATGAAGAATTTGGATATCTCGCCAAGTCCTCCAGATTCAAGTTCGGATGATTGAAAATGGGTTCAATTTCTTTCTTTTATTTTATTTTCTTTTCATTTGTGTGTGATTAGTTTAGTTTAGATTTTCAATTGAATAAAGTCTTCCACAATGAGGACATTGTGTTCTTTAGTGTGGGGGGCAATTGTAAAATCCCAAAAATCCAAAAAAATTAAATAAAATGAAAAAATGGAAGAACTAGAAAATTTTCTTGATTTTTGTGTTGTTTATACATTATCCATACATATACTATACTTACATATGTTCAAAGGTTATTTTGAGTGTTAGGTATTACAAGTTTGATGTTAGTGCATATTTCGAACAAAATGTTTCGAGTATGACCACACATTGAGAGTGTGAGCTTTTTCGCACAACATTTCGCATTTGGCAATGATGAGTTGTGAGTAACATTCAAAAGCAACATTCCAAGTAAGTTTCAATATATATTTCAATGCAACATGAATTAGTATAAGTTATATAGTTTTAGTTTAATGATACCAATAAGTTTAAGTGGAGTAATATCTAGTAGTGTTCTTACTATGAATTTTATATGCTATTCTCGAATAAGTCCTATAAGTTAAAGTATTGGGAAACTATAGCCATAATACTTTGAAAGTAATCAATAAAGGATGAGGGTATTAAGAGAAAAATCAAAAGAAGAGAGGATAACCAATGAGTTATGCAAAAGGTGAGGAATGGTACGGAGTAGAAATTGCAACCATTCAATTAGTGAAAAAAGAAAAAGTAGCATAGTACGAAAAATGGGTGCAAAGTACAAGTCTGTACTTTAAAAAATATATGCTTAAAAGAAAAAAAATGAGAGAAAGTGGTATGGAGCATAAAATGCAACCACTAAAAAAAGGGGAGAGTGATATGGAGTATAAAATGCAACCACTAAGAGTTTTTTTAGCATCCTAGCTTACCTAAAAATGCATTGAGATCAAACTTTCCAAAGTGTGCTCCTTTTGTCCTTTATACTTTATATTATACTTGAGAGAAGGTAATATTCGAGTAAGCATACAACACTTATATGAAGACACGATTCGGTTAATCCTCCATTAAGAGCAAAGGTATGCAACTAGACTATATAAATTGCACATTACTAATTTGAGGGAAATTTTGAACCTTTACCTGAATCTTATGCAACGTGGGAATGTGATGCTCACTACAATAATCTTTCGCCAAATAAGGTATGAACTTTAATACTAATTCTATACACTTCTGTTGATTTTACCTTGAGGACAATGCAAAAGTTAAGTGTGGGGGTGTGATAAATGTATAATTACACTTATTATCATGACATTTTCAATCATTAAACATATGGTTTTGTTTCATTTTATACTTCATATAAAAGATTTCACATGGTATGTAGTTGTTTTTTATGTAAATGCATAAACTAGGTAAATCTTGGAAGTAAAATGAACAAAAGTGGAATTCTATGGAAAAATAGTGAAAAAGATGCAAAAAGATGCGTGGAACTTAAGGAATTGGTAAAGGATCGAAGATGTCAAAGATCGGTAGAAATCGCAAAGAGGAATCATGTGAAAAAGGCACGTCACGATCGTGACACATATATCGCGGTCGTTACTTGTTAATATTCACAACAGAAAGTTGCCAACCAAGTATTCACGATCGTGACATACATTCGCGGTCGCGACCTTGACGGTTTTTGGTAAACTCTTCTCTTCTTTCAACCACTGTATAAGAACGATCAATCACAATCAACTACCAATCGAAAAGACACCTTTTAGAAGTCAACCAATCATGAAAATGTGCATTTCTATTGTGGATGAGGATGAATCTTTGCATACAATCAAAATGAAGTGATGAAACTCTTCGCCAATGGACACGACTCTTCATTTGGATAGACGCAACCCTTCACACTCTATAAATAGACTCCTAACTCAACCAATTTCATGTCAATTGAGAGTGGATTAATATTTGGTGATACATGTTAGACGTATATGCATAGGTAGAGAGTAGAAATTATATAGATTTCGCTACGTTCAAAGTCTTAGCAAGAAAAATGTATAAGTGATTCGATTCCTATTTCGATCACTATATTTCTACACAAATTCGAGTATTTGTTGTATGAGTGTAATTGCAAAGCACTTATCAATAAAAGTTTTCGTTCTTCAATATTCTTTTATTTGAGTTTCATAAAGAATTGCATCCTAGCGGAGGTTTTATACTAGTCAAGACCGAATTCAAAGTAAACGTAAGAATTGCGGGAATTGATGACTCCCATTAAAGAGTGGATACGATTTGATCAACTTTAGCTTTCACTTGCACACCTTACAACTTTACTTTATTTTCTGATTATACTTTCTATTTCGAAGTTTATGATATGTCTATGTGTCATAACGAGTAATTCGTCTTGCGTCATTTATATTAATCAAGCTATATGCTTTCAAGTTAACTTTAAGAGTGATTTCGGGGTTAACAAGATTGTGTATAATCACTGGATTTGTGATTATAATGCTTTTTAGTGAGCCAACATTTTTGGAGTGGTAACTTGCTAAATATGGCCATGTGAGAGCGACTCGTGCTAAGCATAGTAATATTGTTATCCAGGTTCTTATAAGTGTCATAATTCGTTTACCCTAGACTTCGAAAAGTCATCTCATGTGTTTCTCTGAGGTGAATTATTGAATATTAAGGTGTCTAGAATCGTATTTGTTGAAGTTAACTAGTGTACGAAATATTCTTGATGATTTTGCATGTTTTTCTTTATTAAACTTATTCGTAGGAATATCTTTATAATTTGTATCTTTTCTAATCTGTACATGCATCTATCGGTTCATCTATCTACCAATCCAACCCTCTAATATAAATTCCATATTTTTGTTTGCCCCGTAACTCTTGTTGGTCTTTAAAACTGGTTCCTTCCCTGTGGGATCGATATCTTTTAAAACTACATCGAAACTGTATACTTGCAGTGGTCACCATTTTTCTATTTTGTTAAGCGGTATTGATAACACCTATTCATATTTTGAACTTTTATCTTATCGGTAGAAAGGTGGGGAACAAGGCTTTTGGCTTCATCTCCGAATATAAGCCCTCTAAATAAATAAAGTTAAAACCTTGCAATCAGCATAGTACCATGCATTAAACTGCTAGAAACATAATATGAACTAAACAATAAGAAAAACAACGGAACAAAACAAAGATATGTTAAATGGTAGGAAGACGCAAACTGAGTTCAGAAAGTGGTAAGTAACTGGTAAATAATTGATGGGAATAGAAAAACTATGAAAAAAGTTGTATAAAATATACTTTGGATCAACCTATGGAAGGAAATTGGTAACAAACTGATAATTAATTGGTAGGAGTTAAATGGTGAGTTACATCTGATTTAAATATGCTATAAATCTGAGTTAAATATATTGCAACAGATTTAAATGCATCAACCAACTAGAAAACTGGTAGAAAACTTGTTATTAACTAGTAAAAGATGGAAACAGACTTGCAACTGATTTAAATATGTAATGAGTTAACCAAACATGAAACTGGTAATTAACTTATGAATTCAGTTAATTGTGGTATGAATAATGAAATGAATCGATATAGTAGGAAAATTGATAGAATACTGGTAGGAAGAGGTAAAAAGTGATTTAACTATGCTATAAATCAAAGAGACAAGAAACTAGTAGGTAACTGATATGTAACTAGTAGGAAGAAACAAACCGAGTTAAAAATTATATTAATAAGCTATGAATCAACCAAGTAGAAAATTGGTATGTAAGTAGTAGGAAGAGACAGTATGAGTTAATTATGTTATGAATAATGGAATGATTCAACATAATATGAAAATGATAGGAAAATGGTAAGTATATGGTAGGAAGAGGTAAAATATGTTAAAGATGATTTAAATATGCTATGAGTCAACAAGAAATGAAATTGGTAGGAAACTGGTAGGTTGAGGGAAACTGAGTTAAACATTGATATTATAATTTTTTGAGTCAACCAGGTAGGAAAATGGTAGGAAACTAAATGGAAAGAAGAGGCAAACTGAGTGAAATTGTGGTACCCAAAGTGGAATGATTAACATTAATAAGAAACTGGTAGGAAGAGGCAAACTGAGTTAAATTGTGGTACCCATAGTGGAATGATTTACATTAATAAGAAACTGGTAGGAAGAGGCAAACTGATTTCATTGTGGTATGAATAATGAAATGATTCAAAATAATATGAAACCGGTAATTAACAAGCAGGAAGGGACAAGGTGAGTTAAAAATGGTTTGAATATGCTATGAATCTAAAAGAAACATGGTGCATATTTGGTAGGAACTTTTTATTTGATCATAGATATGATCACTCAACATGTGTGCAACAATACAAGCTTGTTTATCTAAGGAACAAGAAATACGTGGTTGGAGTTCATGCTGCATTTAATCAAGGCATCATTAACTTCATCATAGCAAATGCCCCGCTGATGTAATAGACAGGATGCGTGAATCCATATTTGTAAAATTTCTTAGATACAATAACATGAGGGTACATAAAAACTGTTAGACATGATGTATGCCCTAGAGGCATTTAGGGTGATATATCTTTATTAGTTATAATAAACAAACAATTTTCAAATTATTAATAATAATAATTAAGACATCTTTATTGCTTATCAGTGCCTTCTGTTTATTTACGTATCTCGTTGGTATCATATATGTATAGTATCAAATATGTATATGGCAATTGATGAGACAAATTCCATTACTACTTTATAGTGTAAAAATGCGAGGATATAGTGGGATCTATGTGGTGTAAGAAATGCACTTACATGTTACAATGAATATTCTAAATATCCCTGGTTATAGTTTCATTGAGATTGGACATCAATGGAATGGAAAGACTAGTGTGTAGCCTTACTTCTTGGATTAGATCCAAGTAGCAGATCTCACGAGCTGAAGGTGTACCTTGAGTTAACACATGAATGTATTCGGGTAATACATTGGAGACCGCTATAAGATAGACACTCGAAAATAACTATATCCATATGTTGGTGTCATGTCTTATCGTAATAGCAATACAAGTATCCTCAGACCTGAGATACTGGTTACCTTGTGTAGGACTTTGGGTCATACTTATTCATACCCTTGCGATCAGGATGACATGGGTGATTACGGGTATAGTGATGATCACATGTCGGTAAGCCGAGTAGTCAAGATGGGATCCATCGTTACTGATATAGTGATATAAAAGGAGATGTACCTTACGAACCCTTGTTGAAGTGACATACTCATAAACCTTTGATTAGAGTATAAGATTGATAGAACGGGGTTTCTAGTCAATCTTGATACATAATGGCCGGGTGGTGTTCTTCGTGAACAAGTCTGATTCCCGGATAGCTACAACTATTACATGAGCTGACGCTTAATCCGAGCTCAATAAACTGGATGGTACTTAACCTGATAGAAGGAGTGTATTGTATTGGTTACTACTATAAATTCGGATCAAGTCACAAGCACATGACGTTCCAAGTATCGGGGATCATACGCCTTTACTAAAAAGCCCATTTGATCGTTTAGAGCTATCTGGTTGATATCGATTTGGAACACCGAGCTTAAAGGTTCCCGGATGGGAAGCCAAGTATAGATTAAACTCTAGCGGCTCTATATACTTTGGGATTCTATGAGGTCACACACTTTGGGTCTTTATCGGACTAAGTAAAGAACCTATAGACTGGTCTATGCCGAAAATACCAGTTGTCAAATTTGTTAGAAGAATTATTAATTGGTTGGACCAAATTAATAATTAGAGAAAATAAAGAGAAAATAGGGAAAAATTACACAAAGTGGAGCAAGGGAAATTTTTCAGTTGCTAATGGGCCCCAAACGAACACTGGTTGTTCGAAGTGGGGCCTGCGTAGTTACCCCGCGAGCTGAAAAGCTCCCGGGCCGCTAGCCCCCATGCGCTAGCGATCTGCAAGCATTGCCCATGGCAGTGCTAGCATGGGTCGGAAGCTCATGCTTGCGGCAACAAGGCAAGCCCACAGCAAGAGGAGCGCGGGTTAGCCCGCGGGTCATTGTGACCCGCGTGGCTAACCCGCTAAGGTGGGATGGGAATATTCCCATCCCACCTAGGGTTTGAGGGGGAGTCTAACACTCCTCTTTTTTCCCTATATAAAACCTCCAAGCTCTTCATTATTCTACACTTCAGCTCAGCTTTTCTCTCTGAGTTCGACATCTCTATATTCGTTCGTTGTGCCAGATCCTCCTCGAGTTTCTCTAAAAAATGAAGAATTCTTTTGAAGGCTCTTTCTAAAGTGAGCCTTCTTGGTTTATTTTTGGGTTAGTCATCGAGCGATCCAGCAGCTATTATTTACTAACAGGTTCTTCATCAACGAGGTTTTGGTCGGTGAAGATCTGTGTGGATTAATCGTAGAGGCTATCCTAGTTTGGAAGCTCGTGCTAATGAAGTTCTGTTGAATTGCTCTAAGGGAACACCGCTACCAAAGAAAGAGAAAGCACGCATCAACCGTAATGTTCTAAACTAAGATGTTAGGTTTCTTTTATAAGCTTTATAAACCTAAAAGCATCTATGTAACGTTTTAACTTAGGTTATATCAATCATGACATGCTTTGGAGATCCTTAGTTTAATTTTAAGTTTTGAAATTCCACCTTGCAATGTTTGCATGTTCAATTACTATCTTGATTAACCTGTAGTGGTATTAGAGCCTGCCTTATGCTATGCGTGATTGATAATAATGTGTTTAAATGCTATTTTCTATGAATTGATTAAATTATTCTATGCATGATTTAGGGTTCAATTCCTATTATAGAAAATGATGTAATAACTAGACTAATGTTTTGCTCAAATTTAGTCTAGGTGATTATCATATAAATTAGCAATGTTTTACCACATGTGAAAATGCTTTAATTGAGAGTCGTCCCGTACTTCACTTAATTAAAGAGAAAAATCTTTAAACCATTGTTGTCTGTGGTACAACGAATCAAAGTGCCTGTGGTTATTTTGGCAAGGATTGGACTTGACTTCTCATTCACTTTAAGGGAGGCCTCTCCTACCTAGAAATCTCCATCGATATTAGATTCAAAAGTACCCAAGGGACTTTTTTTGACTTAGTCGATTTTTAGTATGGGAATTGGATTCTGCATATGGTTTTACAGATGTGGTTTAAGTTATTAAATTAAAACTTATAGACATAGGTGCAATGACTTAAATATGGACCTTGTTTGTTTTGCATGCTATGTGGAGTCTTGGCATAATGAAATGATTAGCATATACCAGTCCCGAGCATGTTCCCTTAGAGTTAATAATTCCAAATAGCCTAGAATTATTATTTTTATAATTATATCCATTGTATAAGACCTAGACTAGGGTGAGACAAGAAGCACCAATAAGATCCCCTCAACAATATTAAGGCGATATATATAGTCTTCCCGTCATAAATCATGATACGAACCTTATTAACAGATGTAAGTACATGTACAACATGCCTTCCCTTAACATTTGTTTGGTCATGAGACTAGATGGGGTTAGTGCCTTAATCAAGATGGATTAGTTGTCCATATTGTTGGAGCTAATACCAAATTAGAGACATATTTGAAGAGTCGTACAATTGGGTACGCACGTCTCGAGAAAGAGAACTCAAATGGATTAGCAATTGGAAGAGATGCAAATGGACAGATTCCAACCATAGTTGTCTTATTATGGCTTGACCTACGATAGTGGGGGTCATGATGAGTGGCTATGGATGCTACCTACAAAGGAAAATTAGTTCAACCAAATTTCCCGAATTTAAATAGAAGGGTTTATTTGAATGTCGAGAAAATAGTAGGAATTATGTGTTTAATTGAAGACCTTATATTAAATGCTTGTACATGTACTAATGTCTAAACAAATTCTATCTTATATCTAGGTTGAATAATGAATCCGAACATAAACCTTCGCTCAATTCTTGATAAAAATTTAGATGGTTCAAACTATACTAATTGGTTCAGGGTGGTGAGGATAGTCCTTAGATCCAAAAGTATAGCTTAAGTTTTAGATGAGCCCCTCCCTGATGACCTTGATGGCAATTAACATGAAGTATAGGAAAAGTACAAAAAAGATACTGAAACAGCACCATGAATAATGCTGGTAACCATGAATTCCGAGCTTCGGAAACAGCATGAGAGCATGGACCTCGATACCATGATTCTCCATCTTTGTGAGCTCTTTTTAGATCAGGTCAGATCCGAGAGATTTGATATGTCAAAAATCTTATTCGGAACGAAGATGTAGCCTGGCACTTCAGCACTACAACATGCTCTTAAACTATTGGGTTATATAGAGAAGTTAACTTGAGAAGGTTTTGTGATGGATCACGAATTATGTGTGGATCTGATTCTTACCTCATTAATTGATATTTATTCACAATTTGTGACTAATTATTATATGAACAAGATCAACGCCACACTACTCGAGTTGGTCAACATGATGAAAATGGTAGAGCCTAAGATTTGAAAGGATCCAAAAGCTATACTTTTGGTTGAGAAAACCAAACCTTCCAAGGGTGGTCCCAGGTTTGGAAAGGGTCTAAGTGCCAAGAAGAAAATTAGTAAGAAGAAGAAAAGTAAGTAAGGAACTACAAATGTCTACTTCCGATGTGGCAAGGTCGGCCAATGGAAGAAGGATTACAAGGTTCAGATTTTTAAACAAGTGAAGAAGAAGCTAAGTGAGGCATCTACTTTAGGTATGTTCATGATATAGAGTTTCTCTATAGTTCCCCATGAGTCTACTTAGGTATTAGATACTAGTTGTGTACTTAAATCTGTACTTCTGTGCAAGGATTGTAGAACAGTAGGAGGCTTGCGAAGAGGGAAATGGACCTAAGAGTTGGAAATGGAGCACGGGTTGCTGCAACAGCTGTAGGGACATATAACCTTCGTTTACCTAGTGGCCTAGTTTTAGTTTTGAACAATTGCTATTATATTCGTACTATCACTAAAAATATTATTTCTGTTGCACTTTTAGCAACAGAGGGATTTGAAATTTTATTTTCTAATAATAAATGTCAAATTCAACTTGATAATGTTCTTTATGCTTGTGAAATATTTATAGATGACATTTACGTTTTAGATACTAAAACCAAAATTCTAAATATGAACATTGTTAAGAAATCAATATTAGATAATGAGGAATCCTCATAGTTATGGCATTGTCGTATAGGCCACATGAATGAGACTCGCTTAACTAAATTACATAAATATGGAGATTTAGGCCAAATGGAATGGGAATTCTATGGAGCGTGTGAACCTTGTTTAAAAGGGAAGATGACTAAGAAACCTTTCAAGGGAAAGGGACAACGTGCCACTAGTACTTTAGAAATAATACATTCTGATGTATGTGGTCCAATGAGTGTTAAGACACATGAGGGTTTTGTCTACTTCATAACCTTTATTGATAATTACTCGCAATATGGTTAATAGTACCTTATGAGGCACAAGTTTAAAAGTTTTGAGAAATTTAAAGAGTTCAGAACCAAATTAGAGAAACAACTTTGGGAAAATATCAAGACCCTTTGATCTGATCGAGGTGGTGAATATTTAAGCCAAGAGTTTCAGGATTATCTAAGGGATAATGGGATTTTATCCCAGTATAAACCTCCTTATACACCCCAACACAAAGGAGTGTCATAAAGGAGGAATCGAACCCTACTCGATATGGTTCGATCCATGATGAGCTAAGAAGAATTTAGCAGATCCTTTAGGGGTTATGCACTTGAGAGCACAATTTATATTCTAAACAGAGTGCAGTTAATCAAACTTCATACGAATTATGGTATGGTAAGAAACCCGCTCTTTCTCACCTGAGAGTTTGGGGATGTCCTGCTTATATAAAAAGGACCAGTTCAGATAAGCTAGGTGCTAAGTTTGACAGGTTTCTGTTTGTAGGTTACCCTAAAGAGACTATAGGGTATACCTACTTTGACCCCAAGGAACAAAAAGTCCTTATTTCCAGAAATGCTCAATTTCTTGAGAAGGAGTATATACTTGCGAAAGCTAGTGGGAGCAATATTGAGTTAGGCACTCAAGAAAATCAAATAGATAATCAACTGATTATACCTACACCTGTTACTCAAGATAGTGTAAACATGGAAAAACCTATTTTAACATCGACATTGCGTAGGTCAGGCTGGGCTCCAATCACTCCGGAGAGATACAGGTTTTTCATCTCTGATGATAAACATATCTCTTATTTATGGAAGATGATGAGCCCAGGACTTACAAGGAGGCAATGGAAGGTTCAGAATTTGACAAATGGCTTACAACCATGAGGTCGAAGATGGAATTCATGTACGAAAATGAAGTTTGGAGCTTGATTGATGCTCCAAGTGGGATTAGGCCTATGGGATGCAAGTGGGTTTTGAAGAAGAAAACTGACATGGACTGTAATATAGTTACCTATAAAGCAAGGCTTGTTGCAAAAGGGTACAGTAGAAAAGAAGGCATTGATTATGATGAGACATTTTCACCGGTAGCCATGCTGAAGTCTATCAGGATACTCCTTTTCATCACCGCTCATTACGATTATGAGATTTGGCAGATGGATGTGAAGACAACATTCCTTAACGGGAATCTGGACAAGGATGTGTTTATGGCACAACCCTAGGGTTTTACATCCAAGGATGGCTCAAAGGTATGTAAGTTGTATAAGTCCATTTATGGACTTAAGGAAGCATCCAGGAGTTGGAATATTAGGTTTGACGAGACAATCTGAGAAATTGGTTTTGTGCCAAACGCTATTGAGCCTTGTGTTTATAAGAAGGCTAGTTTAGGTTAACCTCTAGCGGCTCTATACTTTGGGATCCTATGAGGTCACACACTTTGGGTCTTTTTTGGACTAAGTAAAGAATCTATAGACTGGACCTATGCCAAAAATACCAGTTGTCAAATTCATCAGAAGAATTGTTAATTGGTTGGACCACTAGCGGGCCATTAGCGCCCGAGGTAAGCTCACACGCACTAGCTTGCTGCAAGCCCGCAAAGGCTTGCCTTGTAAGAGGCGCGTAGTTAGCCTGCGGGTTATTGTGACCCGCGTGACTATCCCCCTAAGGTGGGATGGGAATATTCCCATCCCACCTAGTGTTTGAGGGGGAATCTAACACTCCCCATTTTTTCCTATATATAGCCTTAAAGCTCCTCATTATTCTAAACTTCAGCTTAGTTTTTCTCTCTGAGTTTGACATCTCTCTCTTCGTTCGTTGTGCGAGATCCTCCACAAGTTTCTCCAAAAAAACAAAGAATTCTTTTGAAGGCTCTTTCTAAAGTGAGCCTTCTTGGTTTATTTTCGGTTGGTCTTCAAGCGGTCTAGCAGCTGCTGTTTACTAACGGGTTCTTCCTCAATGAAGTTTTGGTCGGTGAAGATCTGTGTGGATCAATCGTAGAGGTTATCCTAGTTTGGAAGCTAGTGCTAACGAAGTTCTACCGAATTGCTCTAAGGGAACACCGCTACCAAACAAAGAGAAAGCACTCATCAATTGATAATGTTCTAAACTTAGACGCTAGGTTTCTTTTATAAGCTTTATAAACCTAAAAGCATCTATGGAACGTTTTAACCTAGGTTATATCAATTATGGCATGCTTAGGAGATCCTTAGGTTAATTTTAAGTTTTGAAATTTTACCTTGCAACGTTTGCATGTTCAATTACTGTCTTAATTAACCAGCAAAAACCTGCTGCACAATTTGCTGATTTGTGAGATTTATCAGAAAAACAACAACTACATGTTCGTCCTGCTTGGAGGGAAACCTATCTATTTTGGAATTGAACAGTTTATACTATTCATAGGCCTACCAGCACTGGTCAAGGACAACAACCAAATGATAGAGACAAAGGAAGTAGAAGATTTCTATAATAAATACTTTCCAGAACCATCACAAAAGCTATGATGGATATTTTTTTGCAGGAACCAAATTTGACATATGACAGTCTAAAAGAGAGGATCATCTTCAATAGAATCTTGATCAACCAAGCAATTCATCCCACCTATCCTATTATTAATTATATTCTCAATGTAAAACATGTTCATTACACGAATAGGGTAAAACATTTGCACTTGAAGGACAAACATCAATTTCCATCAGATTGTCAATTTCATCATTTACCATTGCAAACTCATTTTCTAGTTCTACTTCAGGCATTAAAAAAATGAAAAAATATGAAAAATTAAAAATCATGAGCCAGTTAAAAATGAAAGAAAGAAAAATGTAAAGAATCTAGAAATTTCATGGTAAAAATATAGTAGGAAACAAAATAACAAAAGTGGGTACATAACTAATGCAAAACCAGCAAATATGAACCTAATATATAAAGATATGATTAAAATAGTAACATTTATACACTCTTACCAGATAACTACCACAATCCTACCAAATTCTAAACATATGTAATAAGGTTAGATATTTAAAAATGACAAACAGAAAATTATAAGCTACTACCAGTTTACTACCAGATTCTAACAAGATGTAGAATTAAAACAAGTCAAAAAAATAGATTAATGTAAAGACACAAACTGGTAGAAATGAAAAAAAATAATATGTTACAATAATAAAAGAATAAAGTAAAACCATATTGATACAAAGACAAAATCAACAAATATGAATATAATATATAAAGATATGATTAACAATCAAACAATCCTACTAGGTAACTACCACATTCCTATTAGATTCTAAACAGATGTAATAAGGTTCCATATTTAAAAATGAAAAAAATGAAAAATTACAAGCTACTACCAGTTACATATCAGTTAGCTACCAAATTCTAACAAGATACAGAATTAAAATAAGTAAAAAAACAAAATAGAATAATACAAAGAAAGAAAATGGTAGGATGAAAAAATAACTAATCTATTTCAATAAATAAACAATCATGTAAAACCATTTTGATACAAAGACAAAATTAAAAATATAAACCTAATATACAAAGATATGATTAAAATAAAAACAATCAAACACTCCTCCTAGGTAACTATCACATTCCTTCCAGATTCTAAACAAATGTAATAAAGTCAGATATAAAAATGACAAAACCAAAAATAACATATGCTACCAATTACATACTAGTCACCTACTAGCTTCTAACAAGATGCAGAAAATTATAAACCACTACCAGTTAAATACCGGTTACCTAGCGGTATTAAGAAGATGCAAAAATGTACAAGCTAATACTAGTTAAATACTAGTTACCTGCTGGATTTTAAGTAGATGCAAATTTAAAGTTCTAACAAAATGTAGAATAAGGAAAAAGTATGAATTACCTACAGAGGATAATCAGTCAAATTAATAATTCTTTCATTACATGAAATTAAGAACTGAAAAAATATGTCATTGTTGATTTCCATAACAGGATCTAAAGTAGAAACTTGAAATTCAATCTTCAGATCTTCAAAGCGAACTTCTATCCTTAAGCTTTCAAATAGAAGTTTTTGGAAATCATCAAAACTTGATGAATTCAATATTGAAACACCTTTTGATAGTTTCATAATATTGTAACAAAACAAGAAAATGATCCATTCTACAGAGAATTAAAAAAATCGAAATCAGATGTAAAAAATGGCTAACCTAATCGGAATTTCAAATTAAAATAAAAAACTTGAAAGAAAGTTAGAAAATTGAAATTATGCTTTGAATTTGATAGTTGCAGAGAGCAGAAAAAAACTTCGATCTAGAGAGATTCAAAATAAGTAAGAGAGAATTTGATTGAGAGAAACGCGCGATGCAAAAAAAGGACACAACTGAAACTTAAAATACAATGTATATGTAGAACAGATGGAGTAAAAATTGAAATTTAAAACTGGTTACAGAATGCAAAATATCAATTGAAAGATATTTGTGTAAATAAGTTTCCCAAACCCTACATTTTTTACCATTTCCCTTAAAAAAAACCCTAAATCTACATTTTCCTCTTGAATCTTTCTATATCAACAATCGTCGATCTCTCTCTATCAACAACCGATGATCTCTCTCTATCAATAATCGCCAATCTCTCAACAATAATTCTCAAAACAATTTGAGGTATCGAATTGTGTTGAATCTGAATATTTTTCTTCATTTTTCTATGTTTTTGTTAAAGTGAATATTGTTCTTTATGGTCTGCAGAAAGTAAAATGAACTAAACAAAATGAAAATGGAATATGGGATTCAGCTCTTCGAACATAGTCAGTGATCTTGAGTGCTCAGTTTCTCTATTCCATTCAAAGTGTGCTGATTTCCATCACTGTATGTCAAACTTCTTTGATTATATCCATTTGTGAGAATCCCCAATTTTCAGGTATTTTTATAATTTCATCTTTTCAATTAATCATGTTGTAATGTTTTCCAGTTTTATATAGTATGTTGAGAATGATTTCATCTTTTTTATAATTTCATCCGTTGAAATAATACTTTTTTTTGTATGATTTTGGTATTCGAGCTCCCTGCTTATTCATAATTGGTTAACCATATTTAGGATTGGTGTATCTCTTTCATTGTATATTTGCTTGAAATGGTAGCTACAAAAGTTATTGCCATTGGAATTAGTTTTTGACATGAAGTAATGAAGGGTAACAGACAAGTGTCTAAAATTTGTGGGCAACTAATTGCATTTCAGAATCTTCTCAAGTCATCTTTGATTTTCATTTGCATTTTAAAAAGTTAGAATTTTCTTCTGAAGTGAACTTGACCTTATCCTTAGCCTTACTTACTTAGTTTCTTGTGTGGTTCATATCTCTTCAAATGAATAAAATTAGATCAATCTGAAAAAATTGTGCTTCTATAAATTTGCTAGTGTTGTTTTCAAGAGTGTACCGGCTTATTCATTCTAATTGCAATCAGTTAACAAGTATAAATTAGTGAATTACAATTAATGAAATATACATACATTTAAATAGGCCTAATACATACTCTGCCCTTTAAACTTGACAACATTTCACTTTTGCCACCCTCAACTTCCACTTGTCTCTATTAACATACTCAACTTGGAAAAAACGCACCTAATAACCCCCTCATGCTATTTGAGTCAACGCGTGGATGTCACTTTCTTTCTCTTATATTTGAAGCTTCAACATCCGCCATTGATTCTTTTCTCATGCGATTGCACAAATTATAAGTTTTTTTAGATTGTGAAATAGAAAAAAATCCATTATTCTTTCTACCATTTTTCATAATTGATTTTCCCCAATTTCTCAGGTCACTAAAATTCTCACATTTTTCGTTTTTGTCACATACCCTTTTCTTCTCTCTATTTAAAGCTTTCTGATCTCCTAATTCAACTTTTTGCTGCATAATTTCATTTGGGTTTCTGTTAAATTTAGAGATTGATTATTTAATTAGTTAAGATGATGGTGCTCGTCAATTATGTGTTAATGCTCGTCAAATCTTTTTCTCTCAGCCTAATCTCGTTAAGATTAAAGCTCTCGTTCGTGTTTGTGGTTAATTCCCTCTTTTTGTCTCTTTCTCTGATAGTCTTCATTATTATTAGTGTCATTAGTTTTTGATTCTACAATATTTTGATCTTTAATTTATGATTTTTATGTCGTGGGATTATTGATTGAGGAATGATGACATTGTTTGCCATTTTGAGATCTCTTAATTGCAGTAGTTTAGAAAGGAAATTATGAGGTGATGATAATACTCTTTAGGCTGTAATTGATTTTTATTATTCTTCTTTTGACAAAAACAATTTCACGCACCACATTAAAGCTGGTGACATGCACGTGTTGACTCAAATAGCATGAGGGGGTTATTAGGTTCTTTTTTGCCAAGTTAAGGATGTTAGTAGAGACAAGTGAAAGTTGAGGGCGGAAAAAGTGAAATCTTGTCATGTTTAAGGGGCAAAGTATGTATTAGGCCCATTTAAACATTTGTTATTTTTGACTTTTTGTTACGTAGTTTCAGATTATGGTCGAAAAATCTTACATGGTCGAGGCTATTATCAAAGAGAGTGATGCTAGTTCAAGCCAACTTCTTGAAGAGTAGAGAAAAGGTTACTTTAAATGTTAGTTCTGATTACATTGTTGAGGTCAATTTTGAAATAGAAAAACTAGCAGTGATGTTCGGAGAGGTAAGAAAATAACTTCCAGAGCAAAAAATTATTTTGATTTGGTAAAAGACAAAGGGATTCAATAGGCAAAGTGTAATAATTGTGATATTCTGCTTTCTTACAAAGGTAGTGGTGGAACTTCCAATCTAATCAAATAATGTGAGAGAACATGTCCAAATAGGCATTTGAATCTTGATATTGATGAATCACAAGTGAAGAATAAAAATCAATTTGATGGGTCTTCTACTTTGTCATTCAACGCGAAGTAAAAGAAAATCATATTTGATCAAGAAGCTTCTAGGAGAGAGTTGGTGAAAATGGTAGTAATTCATGTGTATCCATTATCAATTATGGATCCCATTGACTTTAAGAGTTTTGTGAAGAGCTTAAATGAATATTTCACTATGATTTCAAGGAACACATTAAGGAGTGATGTGTTGAAAATGTACAACAATGAGAAGATTTCTCTTAGAATTTTGTCAAAGCATTATGAGGGTAGAGTGGCAATAACAACTGATATGTGGCTTCTTCCAACTAAAAGAAAGTCTATATGGATGTGACCTCATATTTCATTGATTAAGAATGGATTCTGCATAACCGAATATTAAGATACTTATTTGATTATTCTTTATTCTTGAATTCCATTATTTTCAAGAAATCTTTTCAATAAGAAACACTTTAAGAAAGAACTTACAGAAATCTTAAGTACACTTTAAAAAATTAATTACCAATGCACATGAATGAGGCTAGCATCTAGTATTATGTTATATGTTTTTATGAAATATTGTCTAAACATTTGGTGCATTTGGTACCTTGAATTCTAGATTATAACAATTAAATGTATTTTGGCTTTGAATTCTAGGTTTACTTTTCTGGATTAAACCATAAATTTCATTAAACTACATTACCGTATGCTTCCATTATTTATTTGATGGATTCTATTTTGTGTCATGTCCTCATACAAAAGGGGTTGTTGCCAAAGTTATACTGGATTCCTTGTCTCATTTATCATTGGAAAATAAGGTATCTTCTATTATTATTGATAATTGTTCCACCTACGCTGTTATGATAAGTGTTTTGATGGAGAAATTGGAAAGTAATTCTCTAGTGTTAGATGGAGCATTTTTCCATATGAGGTGCAGTGCATATATTATCAATATTATTGTGAAAGATGGTCTAAAAGTTATTAATAATGCACTTATTAAACTTTGGGAGTGTCTTGCATTTTGGATGTCAACTCCTAAGAGAATTGGAAAAAATTTGAGTAGGCTTGTCATCTTTTGCATATGACTAAACCTAAAAGGGTTGATATTGATTGCAAAACTAGGTGGAATTCTACTTATTTAATGATTAATTCTAGTTTGCCTTACCAAGAAGTTTTTAATAAGTTGAAGTGTTTGAATAAAAGTTTGAATTGTGTTGTTACGAGTGAGGAAGATTGAAAACTAGCTGTCATTGTTTGTCGAAAGTAGGAAATTTTTTACAAGACCACTAAGGTTTTTTCTATTAGATAACATCAAACTGCAAATTTGTTCTTTCATGTTGTGTGTGAGATTAGAATTTCTAAGCGTTAGGTGGAAAAGGATAAAAATGAGTTTGTTCAAACAATGACCATAGGTATGATTGAAAAGTTTGATAAATATTAGTCACACACAAATGAAATTTTAGCAGTTGTTGCTATTTTAACTAATGAAATAAAATGGATCGTGTGACTCATTATTTTAGGAGATTGTATGGAGATGAAGCCCCTGTTAAATTATTGAGAATTAAGAATATTCTTGATAATCTTGTTCTTGAGTATCAAATTAAAAGTGATAGAGAAAATGATGTGAGGGATGTGGTTGATGTATAGAGTAGTGATGAGGATGAATTTGCTAGAGTAAAAAATAAAAAACTAGAATGGTGCCAGTTAGGAGTGAAGTTGATCAATACGTAGAGAGTGATACTTTGCCTGAAAATAATGATTTTGATGTTCTTAATTGGTGGAAAAGAGATCAAATATATCTAACTCTACGAAAAACTTATAAGGATATTTTTGCATTCCCCGTGTCTTCAATGGTTTTTAAAAGTGCATTTAGCATGGGTGGTAGAGTTGTTAGTGCTCACAGTTCTCGGCTTCATATGTAAATTGTAGAAGCTCTAAGGTGATTCCAAATTGGATGGTTAATGATTTCAAAGGTAATCGTGCTTTAACTTAGGCCTTGTTCTTTTCAACTTCTGAAAGCTAAACTGAACTAAACTTAACTGAACTTATTTTAGTGTAAATTTAATTATACATGGCTGAACTGAACTGAACTTAATTGAACTGAACTTAATTGAATTGTAGTGGAAGAGAAGAAGGCCTTATTAAGACTACATTAATCTTTTCTCATTTGCTTTAATTTAATATTCATGTTCTAATGTATTGTTCATATCATGCTCTAATGTATTGTTTGTATATGTAAAGGTACGTTTGAAGGAACAAATGCATGTTCCATTATTGATAAAGATTATGATGATGATGTGGAAGTGATTGATATCGTTGATATGGTAGAAAAAAGTTCTTATATTTACATTAATATTTATTTTTTTATGTTCAATTTATTTCTTAATGAACACTTTCTTTGACATGTTAATTATTTTAGGATGTTGATGATGTCAGTATAGATTAAGACTAAGTCCTCCTGGAAGACTCCTCAATCTATGATAAAGTATTCCTTTTACAATTAGTTTGATTTTTTTGTATGTTTCAGCACTTCAACTTGCTTGCTTAATCTAGGTTTTCTTTTGAAATGGATTATGAAAATGATGATAATTTTTCTGCAATTTTAGTTTAACATTTTTATAATGCTTAGTTTGCTTGTTTGTTGTCAAGCTCTTAGATTTTACTTTGCTTGTAACATTTTGTTAATATAGAACAACCTTGATTTTATCTTCATTCCTTTGCTGAAATGTCATGTTTAGTATATTTTATCTTGATTGTCATTCAGTAATCATTATGCTTGCCCAATCAGGTCTGTAGTTAAGCGAGCAAGCGAGTTGTTCAAGCGTGTTGGATGTTGAAACTGCACTGAAAGTCTGAAATGGAGCATCGTGGGATAGACATCATTTTGAAGTAATTAAATTGTTTGATATCTAGAAAAGTTTTTGGGCTATTTAAAGCAATGTTTTAGAAGACGCTAGTCGGGCGGCTAGAACCTCCGGGGACCTAGGCGAGGAATAATCGGGGTCTAAGTGGGGACTAGATGGATAATTATTTTAAAATATTTAATATTTCAATGAATTAGAATAATAAATTTAACTAACACATAAATTTTTATATAATAAAAATAAAAATTCATGTTGCAACATTTTTTCACGTTTTGGCGACACTTTTCCAGGCTTTGACAACACTTATCTAGGCTTCGGTAGCACTTTTTTAATATTTGTCAACACTTTTCTGTGTTTTGTTGATATTTTTCACCTTAACCGCCCAATTATATAAAATCGTTACGGTGTTCCAAAAAATCCCTCCTAGACGACCACCTTGACTGCCTTTTAAAACAGAGATTTAAAGTGGTGATTTGATGTTATTGTGTTGTAATTGAAGATTGATTGAAAAATTTATTTGTTAAGCAATTATTTTACCGAAAAATGGATTGTAAATATGAATTTAAAAGATTTATTAATTAAAAACGGAGATTCATTATGGGCCCATAATTGGATCTCAATATTATAGATCCAACGGATCTGGGCCGGATGTAGGGAGAATTTACAAAAACAGATCTAGACCGAGTCTATCCAAATCCGGATCATTGTTATCCCTTATTCTTCTAGTGGTTAAGATTAATGTGGACTTTCATTTCATTTATTCTAATGATTTTCCTCAATAAATAAATAATTCAGTTTTTCTATTCTCTTGTACGTTTATGCTCCATATTTTTACAACAGTCACTCTTTCTCACTTCAACGATAATCTCCTCGTCTATGGTACTTTACTTCCTTTCAATTACTGAAATTTTTGTTTTTTCTTATGTTGCGTGTACATTTTACTTTAATTGTAAAAATAGGTCATTGTTAATCTTATGGAGGAGTTCAAAATTTTGGCCAACAGATTATAATTTACTTGAAGAAATTAAGAGGGTTGCTGAATATGGTCAAAGAGTGAGAGGGAAATTGCCAAGATATAACTTACCACATTACCTTGAAGCACTTACAAGAAAAATGCAGAATAGTGACGGAATGTGTCTGACAGATAGGCTTCCGTCATAAAAATACAGGAAATAGTGACATTATTGCAGACGGGTCGAATATTTCATGTCACAATGGTGTGGCGGGAGTTTTCCCGCTGAGTTTCTTTCAATATCTCAATGACATAATTTGAAAAGTGTAAAAAGTATTTAAATTTTTCTAATAAAATAAATTAAAAATATAAACAAAAACTACACATCTTTCACTCTAAATCGCTACCCCACGCCTCTCTCTCCACCCACCACGCTCAAAAACTTCATCTCTCTCATTGACTTTCGCACTCTATGGTGGTACTCATTGTAGTCTAAGCAATTTTGCCTTGGCATGTCAAAGATCTGGGTGCGCCAACTTTGTTCAGGGTTTTGATTTTTAATGGTGAATTTTTCTAACGAGACGGATTGAGGGTTTTGATTTGTAAAGGTTCGTATCTTCTTTTTCTCTCACTTGCTATTCTTCTCTAGTTTCTCACATCTCTCATCTTTTATCTGAAGTATTGTTCCCCGTGTTTCAGTCACTGTTCTCTCCACCAAAGATTGTAAAAGTAACCATAATCAACGTTGTTTGTTGTCGACCTACTTTCCCTTTATATTACTCGTTCAATTTCTCAGGTAAGTATCTTCTTCTTAATTTGGAGCTAAAAATTTAATAGAAGCTAGAAATTTTAACCTAGGTTTCTGATTATGCCTGTTGTTGTTTGCTTGATGTGTGTAAGGAAGTGAACTCCAACCTAGCTTTTCAGTTTCAAAAAT
>CATIWQ010180018.1:0-25330 GCA_949673415.1 Euphorbia schlechtendalii | reverse complement strand
AAACACTATAGTTTAAGTCATTTTTATACTTCATATAAAAGATTTCACGTGGTATGTAGTTGTTTTTTATGCAAATGCAGATACTAGGTAAAAATCTTGGGAGTAAAATGATCTAAAGTGGAATTCTATGAAAAAAGAGTGAAAAAGGTGCAAAAAGATGCGTGGAACTTAAAGATTTGGCTTAGGATCGAAGCTATCAAAGATCGGTGAAGTTACAAGGAGAATTCTGAAGAAAAATGCAATTCACAGTCACGACAATCATTCACGGTTGTGACTCATTCTTCTTCAAAACAGAAGTCTGCCAATCAAAGATTCAAGGTCGTGACTTAGACGATTTTCTAGTTTAATCTTCTTAACTACCAACCGCTAGATAAGAACGATCAACCGCCGTCAACTACCAACGAATAGACACCTATCAAAAATCAACCAATCATGAAAAGGTGCCTATCCATTGTGGATTAGATTGAAGCTTCTCAACCAATCACAATGAAGTGATACAATCTTTCGTCAATGGACACAACTCTTTGTATGGATAGATGCAACCCTTCGAACTCTATAAATAGGGCTCCAAAACTTACAATTTCATGGCAATCAAGGGAGGGCAGCATTAAAGTGCAATTATAGGGTTACGTATAGTGTGTGTAAATAGAGAATTCGCTAAGTTCATAAGTGTTAGTGAGAAAATGTGTAAGTGATTCGAATCCTTGTTTTGATCACTAGATTTCTCTATATTCTTGAGTGATTATTATATAAGTGTACTTGCAAATCACTTATCAATAAAAGTTTTCGTTCTTCAATATTCGTTTGTTCAATATTCGCAAAGAATAGCATCCTAGCGGAGGTTCTATACGGGCCGAGACCGAATTCAAAGCAGATGCAGGAATTGCGGGAATTGACGACTCCCATTAAAGAGTGGATACGATTTGATCAACTTTAGCTTTCACTTGCATATCTTACAATTTTGCTTTGCTTTCTACTTATACTTTCTATTTCGAAATTTATGATATTTCTATGTGTCATAATGTGTATTTCGTGTTAAGTTTTTTTATATTATTCAAGTTATATGCGTTGGAGTTAATTTTAAGAGTAGTATCTGGGTTAACAATATCATGTATAATCACTAGATCTATGATATAACGCTGTTTAGTAAGCCAACATATTTGGAGTGGTAACTTACTAAATGTGGCTATGTGTGAGCGACCCGTACTAAGTATAGTATTTACATTGTCCAGGTTTATATAATTGTCTTAATTCATTTGCGCTAGGTTTAGAAAATTTATTTCATGTATTGCTCTGCAGCGAATAATTGAACATCTGGGAATTTTGAACTGAGTTTGTTAGATTAGATTAGTGAATCATAACATCTTTGTTGAACTTGCATGTTTTCTCTGCTATGCTTATTTCGTTGGGAAAATCTATATATTTATATTTTCTAATCTTTCATATCTATATTAACTTATTCTTCATTCTAACCCTTCTATACAAAATATCAATTTATTTTATTTTCTTCTTTTGTCTTCCTTATTGATCTTTAGAGCTAGCCCTTCCTTGTGGGATTGATATCTTTTAAAACTACATCGCAACTGTATACTTACAGTTATCATCATTTTTCTATTTGATAAGAGGTACTGACAACACCTATACTTTACGCGAACAAGTTTTTGGCATCATTAATATATAGACAAATTCTTTGCGAAAAAGTTATTAAACTTATCAGTAAAAAAGTGGTGAACATAATGTTTTGCCATAATCAATTCCTTCTTATTAATTGTAACCTTGAACAATAAGCCTGGCCTTGTTTATGACAACATCTCCATCCTCATCAAGCTTGTTCTTAAAAATCCATTTAGTTCCCATGATGGATTTTCCTCATAGTTTAGATACTAGATCCCATACTTCATTTTGTTTGAACTGATTTAGTTCCTCTTGCATTGCTATCATCCAATAGCAATCAAATTTAGTATCTTCAAACTTCTTAGGATCTATCAAATAAATAAATTTTGTATGCCTCATCATTTTGTTGCGCGTTATAACATGATCATAAACATCATCAACCTTTCGATCAATTAGGTGATTGCGATGAGTTTTAACTCTCTTGGAGGATTTGGATTTGAAACTACTATCTCCATAGTGGGTTGCTACTAAGGTTGATCATCATCATTGAAGTTTATAAAGCAATCTTATTTAGCTTTTGCTTCCTCGTTATTTTTCTCTTGTGATGAGTTAGGTATCACAAAGAGTGGCATAATGAGTGGTTATGCATCTTCATCATCACTAGTATTTTCTCTAACTGCATTGTTAGTTTCATCAATATCTACATGCATATACTCTTCCAGGAAGCTAGTTATCTTGACATATATTATATATGCCCTATTGTTTATTGAGAAACCTAAAAAAATACCTTCATCCAACTTTGAATTAAACTTACCTAGCTACTCCTTGGTATTTAAAATGAAACACCTACAACCAAAGGATATGAGATGACCAATCTTAAGGTTGCTCCCTCATCAAAGCTCATGAGGAGTTTTATCACAATCAGGGAAAATCAAAGCCTTTTAAGAATATAACATATTGTGTTAACAACTTCTCCCTAAAAGTTATTCGGTAGATTGTTATCACTTAGCATGGATCTTGTCATTTCAACTGTGTACCTATTTTTCCTTTCTACAACCTCATTTTATTGATGAGTATAAGGAGTAGAAAAGTTGTGGTCAATACAATGATTAAAACAAAATTCTTTGAAATGAAAGTTCTCGAAATCTTTTTCTTGATCACTAAATTCTAGTTATTTTATATCCCAGCTTGCTCATTATCCGATTACTAAGTTTGACAAAAGATTCAAAGGTTTCATCTTTGCTACTAAGAAAGATTACCCAAGTGATTCTCATGAAGTCATCAACTACAACAAGAAAATATTTTTCCACCCAAGATCATAGACTGAACTAGGTCAAAGAGGTCTAAGTGTAGGCGCTCTAGTAGTCTCGTAGTTATTATGTCAGTTAGAGATCTAAATGATTTTCTAGACTGCTTACCAAGTTGGCATGATGAGCAAAGTCTGTCTTTTTCAAAGCTAACATTGGGTAAACCCTCAACAAGTTGCTTTCTGAAAAGCTTAGATCATATTGATATGACCCAACCTTTTGTGCCAAAGCCGTGAATTTTCCTCCTTAGAAATGAGACAAACATGACTGAAGCCAATGGATAAATCAAACATATGCACATTATTTACTCTAACAGCATAAAGAATAGTTGAATCGATCTTACAACAATTACTGAGCATCCTGTTGAGTTAAATGTAACTTGTCACAAAGTTGCGCTACAATAAGAAAGTTGAACTTCAATCCTTTGATAAGAGAAACCCCTTAAATTAATAGACTAGTACTTATTGTACCGTTTCCTACAATCTCCCCTTTTTTGTTACCTTGAAAGCTGACACTTTCATTTCTTTTTTGTTCCATTATGATAAACTAATTTTCATCACCAGTCATATGTCTTGAGAATCCATTATCCAAATACCACATTCTAGTGTCATCAGCGGATCTTAGACTCACTTGCAAAATAATTAAGCTTTCTTATATACCCATGCTTTAGAGTTGTGTCCTTCCTTGTTAGTGATATTAAATTTTGACCATTCATGCACATCATAGTAACCGTTTTTATGTCTATGGAGAAATGTGACATGTCTATCTTTCCCACAAAATCCACACATCGATTTTGGTCTAGGCTAGCTCAGTTTCCTCTTTTGGGGATTTTTCTTCCCAAAGTTTTGAATTTAGTTATTTTGAGTAGATTTATTGGCTGGAAGGTTTTACATACCTTTTTCATGGTTATTAGTTCACCAATTATCTCTTCTGATTTCTCAGAGATTATATTGTTGTTTCCATCATGATACTCATCCTTTTCTTGAAAGAAAAAAATATCAAGAGGTAAAGAAGAAACAATGTCTTTCAAATCCTCAAATCTCCTCACTAACTCTTTAATGCTCTTTCCTAACTTATTGGTCAGTTTCATAACATCAAAGAGCACCTTTATGAATTCATCTAATGATAAAAAGAAATTCACTATTTACCTCAGTTTGAGCACTTTTCCCTTTATCCTTCTCAACATCTTGGTCAGCAGCGAAATTGGATCCTTTAGAGGTCGATGTTGAGATGTCACTTTAATTAATATCCATAACACAGATGTTAGAAAAATCATCAGCATCATCATCTAAATAAGATGAGCTTTCTTCAGGTACAAAGTCGCTCTAAATAGCAACTAATGAGTTGATTTCTTGCTACACCTTTTCTTCTTAAATGCATTTTTTATGTTAGGACATTTTGATTGAATGTGCCCTTTTTCACCACAACCAAAGCATTTATATCTTTGTTGAACTCTTTTCTTGGTCTCTCATTAGTATTCTTCTTGTATTGAGTAGATTTCTGCTTTGCAAATTTCTTATGTTTCCCTTCTTTCTTCATGAAGCGTTTAAACTTTCTAGTGATCAACGCCATTTATTCATCAAAATTTTCTTATGATTCTTCTTTTTCAAATTCAGCTTTAATAATGGTTACCTTAAACTCTTTCTCTTTTCCTTGGATTTTTTAAAGTCTTCTTCATATTTCTTTATAGACATCTCTTGGGTCAGCAAAGCTTCGATTAACTCATCATACTTGTAAGTCTTTAAGTCATGAGCACTTTGATGGCACTCTTTTTGGCATCCCACTCCTTGGTGAGGCTCTTTAGAATTTTTTTACTATCTCTTCTTTAGTGAAGTTATTTCCAAGTCTTTTAAGCTCGTTGATGATGTTCAGAATGTAGTATTCATACTCGGAACTCCTTAAATGGATTCCATTTGGAATAATTCATATTCTTTGACCATCAAATTTATCTTAATCTCCATAACCTTGTTAATACCCTCATATGTGACCTCTAGCTTTCACCATGTTTCATGTGCTGACTCTCAACATGATACTTTGTTATATTCAGATAAGTCTAACACACTATGTAAGTAGTTAATTGTTGATAAAATTTCCTTTAACAGGTAAAGGTCGGCGTTGTTATAATTTTCAAGAAACATAAGGACTCTCTGACCATTTGTAAATTTAGTATGAATGTGGGGGGCCACTGGATCTTGATAACCATGCAAACATGCTTTGAGATTGTATTAAACCTAGCTTAATGATACTTCATAGTATCTTGAGTTTTGAACTAAAACACTATTTAGGACAACAAGGTCAATTAGAGACTAATTAGACAATTAAGTTGTTAAAACGAGTTGAGTTTAACTAAGGAAAACTATCTCAACTTGTTGATCTATGCTTCATAAAATGAAATAACTTAGGTTGTCTAATTGTTAGTTTACGAGTTAAAATGAATGACAAAATAACTTAACAATATAATTTAATTTGAGATAACTCAGCTTTAGTTCATTTATTTAAATGTTATGATGGGTATTATAACATCGTTTACCTTTAATTGTATTTTATCACAGGACATTCCTAGTTTGATGCGTTTCAGGTTTTAAAGATAATTAGAAGTTAAAAACAAAAAAGGAATAATTATGTGGTCCAAAGCAAAAAGGTGTTTGAGCAGAATACTGGTGTGTTCTCGCTAGAGTCTAAGATAAATGGATTGTTCTCGGCAAATTATTGAAATAGACACACAAATTTGCAATGTTAGGATTTTCAACGTATCAAAGAAAGCTACGTAAGAACCCACGCTCTCTCTCGTAAGATGGAATCAAACTTGAGGATCAAGACATGGAAATAAATAATCATCAGATTAATCTCATACTACAACATACAAATTCTTTATCTCTAAATGGATTTGAATTTATCTCACAACGACAAGCTTTTGAAGATCATAAGAGAAGTGAAATTGAAGATTAAAATGGTATGATAAGTTTGCAACGGTTACTTCGGAATCTCTGCCTATAAATACAAATTGAAGATTGTAGTTTAAACTTGGTGAATACACATGAATTTCCTAAAGTTGAAACCTCTGTTCAATAATCTCAGTATTCGAAATTCCTTAAGAAATCAAAAGAAAACATTTAAAGCTCCATTTTTTGTTACACAGAAAGAATCCAACTTAAAGATAGTAAAGTTCTTCAATTGTAACAAAACAACACTTTATAAGTTGGGTTTTCTTTCATTTCTTTTCAAAAATTATGAGTGATAACAAGTTTGAGAAGAGTACTAAAATCTTTTTTGTAGTGTTATATCTTGAAAGGTACTCGATGTGATTACTCATTGTTAAAGGCTTCTCCGCTTGATTAAAGGAGTAACACTAATGGATCAAAATTTAGAGAAGGTACACGGGGGCTAAACGTAGGTAAAGTCCGAACCAGTATAAATTTGAGGTGTTAACTTACTTTACTCGGATTTTTATTGATGCACAGCACAATATCACTCAACATTTCTCTAATCTATTTTTTCATTTTTTACTCAGTTTCCATTTGTCTGTGCTTTACTCAGCATTTGCATGTTAGTATAACTTGAGTTGTTCAATTTGTGTTTCTGTGCACATTATCTCTTTATGCTTATTGCATCCTAGTTATATTCATTTAAAAAACTAAAAAGGATTAGACTAACTTTTAAAAAATTTAATTTCAACTAAGTAACAATCATTCACCCCCTATAACTGATTATTCCGAGCCAACAAGATTAACAAGTGGTATTAGAGTGAGTGCTCAGCTTAAGGCTTTGAAGATCCTATAATTTATAATAATCCATCTAATATACCCGATAGTGAGCAGATTTCACTCCTTAAAGAAGGAATATTAGTAACCAGACTTCCACTCTTTGATGGCCATCATAAATAGAATGAAACATTTTATTCAATCTCAAAGAAAGTTTGCATGGTTAGCAATATCCAATGGTCTTCATGTTCCAAATTAAGTAAGAAATGGTCAAAGAGTCCTTGGTTCACATGAGAATTATAACAACGCTGATATTAATCTCCTCAAGGAGAATGCAACATTGATTAACTACTTACACTATGCGTTAGATTTATCTGAGTTCAACAGAGTATCAGGTTACAAGACATCATAGTAGATTTGGTGAAAGCTAAAGGTCACTTATGAAGGTACTAACAAGGTCAACAAGACCATGATCAATTTGAATGTGAAAGAGTATGAATTATGGAAGGGAATTTAAAAGTTTTTGTTTAGAAGAATTTTGTTACTCAAATTGTATTGACCATAACTTTTTTTCTCCTTATACTCCTAAAAAATGTGGTTGTAAAAAGGGAAAATAGAACCATAGTTAAAATTGTAATATCCATGATGAGTGATAATAATCAACCAAAGTACTTTTGAGGAGAAGTTGTTAACACAACCTGTTATATTCTTAATCGGGTTTTAATTCGCCCCATTGTGGATAAAATTCCTTATGAGCTTTGGTAAGCGAACAAGCCTAAGATTGATAATCTCATAACATTTAGATGTAGGTGTATTATTTTATATACTATAGAGCAGCTAGGTAAGTTTGATTCGAAGGCAGATGAAGGTATCCTTTTGGGTTACTCAATAAATAGTATGACATATAGAATATATATCAATAGAATTGGCCTATGAGAAGAGTTTATGAATGTGGATTTTGATTAAACTAACAATACAGGAAGACAATCCACAAAGGTTGATGAAGAAGTAGATCCATTCAACATGCCTCTATTTGTGTTACCCAACTCAACACAAGAGCAATATAGTGAGAAAGTTAAAGCTTAGAAAGATCGCTTAGTATACTTTGATTATGCATATCAAAATTAACAACAACCTAGTAGATCCAAATCTTCCAAGAGAGACTAAAACTCATCGTAATCATCCAATTAATCGAATTGTTGATGATATTCATAAATCTAGTATTGATGTGAGGCTAACTCAGCAAAATGAAAAGTCATCCAACGTCTATCTCATTGATTGAACCTAAGAAGTTTGAAGATGCTGAATTTGATAATTATTAGATGATCACAATGCTATTCAAGAGAAATGATGTATGAGATCTAGTGCCTAAACCCAGAGGCAAATAAATCTTTGGTACGAAATGGATTTTCAAGAACAAACTCGATAAAGATGGAAATGTTGTAAAAAATAAATCCAAACTCATTGCTCAAGGTTACAATCAGCAAGAAGGAGTCGAATATGATGGAACCTATACACCAATAGTAAGACTTGTAGCTGCTATCAGGACTTTCTATGTTTTTACATCTCATATGAACTACAAATTCTTTCAAGTCGATGTAAAAAGTGATTTTCTGAATGGATTAATTTAAGAAAAAGTATATGTATGTCAACCACCTGGTTTTGAAGATTCAAAGTATCCAGAGCATGTATACAAACTGAAGAAGGAGTTATATAAACTGAAGTAAGTGCCTCGTGCTTGGTGTGAATGATATACTAAGTTTTGGCTCAATAAATGCTATGTTAGAGAAAAGGCATATACAACTTTATTTATCAAGTGCAAAAAAGAATGTTGTATTACTAGTCCAAATATATGTCAATGATATAGTTTTTAAAGCAACTGATAAAAGTCTTTGCAAGGGGTTCACCAAGAAAATGAAGAGCGAGTTGAAATGTCAATGATGGGAGAATTGAATTTCTTCCTTGATATGCAAATCAAGCAAAGTGATAATGAAATCTTCATTAATCAATCAAGCTATATCAAGGAAGTCTTAGAGAAGTTTGGCATAGAGAAAGCCAAACCGATATCAACTCCAATGGCCTCAAATACTATTTTGAGTAAGGATGAACTGGTAAGACTGTAGATAATAAGTTCCATGGGGCTATTATTGGTTCTCTACTTTACTTAACTACTAGTAAGCTTGAACTTCAATACTATGCACGTTATTGTACTCGTTATCAAGTTGACTCTATAGATTCTCTCTTAGCAACTATTAAGAGAATTCTCCGGTATTTGTAAGGAACTATTGATGCAGGTTTGTGGTATCCAAGTAGTTCATATTCCACACCCAGAGGATACACAAATGGTGACTATGAAAAGACAAACTAGATAGGAAAAGCACCACTGGTGGATGCCATTTCCTTGGAGAATGTCTAGTATCTTGTTATATTAAGAAACAAAAATCTATTGCACTTAACACTGTAAAAGAAGAATACATGGAAAAAGGAAGTTGTGAAGCACAACTTATATGGATTAAGCAGCAATTGGAAGATTATGGTATAAGTCAACATGCCTAGAAATCATGTCTGACAATAAGAGTGTTGTAGACCTATCCAAATTTAGTTCAATATGGTAGGATGAAGCATGTCAACATAAGACATCACTTCATAAGGGATCATGTCTTAAGAAGAGATATCAAATTGGAGTATGTTCCTTCAGATAAGCAGCATGATGACATATATTCCAAGCCAATTAGGAGCAGTTCAACACTCTAAGAGAGCTAATTGGCATGGTGAATCCAATATGAAAATACAAAAATTCTCACTATGTGTTAAATACTGATTTCAAAGTTGTGCTGAGTAATTAAAGAAACATGCATTCACTCAGCTTTCTAAACTTAAGTTGTTTTATTTCATGGTAGATTGAATTATTTTAAGTATTATTAAAAGAAATTTGAATTTGAGCCATCATTTCCAAAACTACTGCATTTTATCAAGTCGGTTAATTCATGTTCAATCTCACTGTTCACTTTTAGCTTGAAGAGAGGACACGTTAATACTGAAAATTTGAAATCACTTTACAAAGAGGAGAATGCTTGGGGGGGAGAGAGATTATGGTCACTAAGAAGTCCAATTGTTTTCTCTTAAAAGCTCATATCTCTCAAATTCTCAAACCTAAAATTCTCACATTCAAATGGCAAGTGAAGGAAATCAATCTCCAATAGGATAAAATGAGTCTGAGTTCTAATTGGAAAGGAAGACATTGAGGTATATTATCACTAATGATGTTGAAACTACTAAGAGAGTAGTTTTCGAAGCTAGAACCATCTTTACCTTAACCAAATGAGGTAATGAGAAGAGGTAGTTTGGTTTAATTAACACCGTGGATGCTAATAGCCTTGTAAAGCATGACATTGTGAAGAAGGTAATCAAGTAGCAAACTGAGACAGTTTCTTACCTTGGAAGGATCAGCTACTAAAGCTATAATGTAGCGGTTCTACTCCAATATGTATAAAATCAATACTTATCCAGACATGATTATAATTGAAATCAATAAAACATCATTCCTAGTGTCAGCCAAACTTATTGGCAACGTGTTGAGGATGTACTATAAGGGCATAGAGTTGAGAAAGTTTATACAATTATCATCCTAGATACATTTGAGCTTTTTACAGACTACAGATATGGGGTATTAAAGGCAATATAGCTGACATGGAAGGCTAGAGCTTGCCATGAGTTATTATTGAAGGTGTTACTAACCAAGACAGGTTCTCTCTCCAACAATACAAAGTTTTAGAGATGCAGTATTTTACACATGGTGGAAGGAAGGAAAATAAATTGACTGGTTTAGATTTTGAACCACATGATGAAGGTAAGCACTAAGTATCATTATGGGTATTTAATCACGATAATGATGAAGGCCTTGAAAATCAATGTGGAAGGTTATGAAAGGGTGAGGGGATATGAAATTCTTCTTATGAAGTGTACAAGCAATTATTGAAGCTAAAAAATTCACAAGTGCATTTTGGATACAATAGGGCGCGGGATTTAAAGTCAAGTAAGGTGAAGGTTGTGCCCACCGAAGGGATTTAAAGTATGATATGTCTATGTGTCATAACGAATATTTCATTTTGCGTCATTTATATAATCAAGTTATATGCTTTTGAGTTAACTTTAAGAGTGATTTCGGGGTTAAGAAGATTGTGTATAGTTACTGGATCTGTGATTATAATGCTGTTTAGTGAGCCAACATTTTTGGAACGGTAACTTGCTAAATATGGCTATGTTAGAGCAACCCGTACTAAGCATATTAATATTGTTATCTAGGTTCTTATAAGTGTCATAATTCGTTTACTCTAGATTTAGAAAAGTCATCTCATGTGTTGCTCTGCGGTGAATTATTGAATATTAGGGCGTCTAGAACAGTGTTTATTGAAGTTATTTAGTGTACGAAATATTCTTGATGATTTTGCATGTTTTTTTCTACTAAACTTGTTCTTAGAAAATATCTATATATTTTACATTTTCTCTAGTTTGTTCATGCATCTTTCGATTCATCAATCTATCAACCAAACCATCCAAACCCTACAAATTATCTTACTTCGTTAGTTTCGTAACTCTAGTTGGTCTTTAGAATCGAATTCCTTCCCTGTGGGATTGACATTATTTAAAACTACATCGAAACTGTATACTTGCAGTGGTCACCATTTTTCTATTTTGATAAGCGGTATTGACAAAACATGTTCATATTTTGAACTTTTAACTTATCGTTAGAAAAGTGGGGAACAAGGTTTTTGGCTTCATCACCGAATATAAGTTCATCTAAATTAGTATAGTCAAAACCTTGCGATCATCTACCACAATTTGAGAAGCATACCACCATTCTTTTAAATGCTATGTAGTATGAAGAGATTGAAAGGAAACTGATAAGTGTATGATTACACTTATTATCTTGACATTTTTACTTATAAAATGATATGGTTTAGAGTCATTTTATACTTCACATAAAAGATTTCACGTGGTATGTAGTTGTTTTTGATGCAAGTGCAAAAACTAGGTGAATCTTGAGAGTGAAATGATCAAAGATGGAATTCTATGCAAAAAGAGTGAAAAAGCTGCAAAAAGACTTGTGGAGTGCAAGGAATTGGCTTAGGATTGATGTTGTCAAAGATTGGCAAAGTTGCAAAGAAGAACCATGAAAAATAGCACATGTCACGATTGTGATTCCTGTTTACGAATGGACAAATCACGCCCGCGACTACCTATCATGATCACGGCTTATCATTCTTCAAAGGCAGAAAGTTACCAACTAATATTCACGATCGTGACATGTATGTCACGCTCGCAACTTGTGATGGTTTTGGATAACTCTTCTCAACTTCCAACCGCCAGACAAGTACGATCAACTGCCATCAACCACCACCAACTATCAAATGAAAAGACACCTCATGGGGATAATGAATCCATGAACAAGTGCCTATCCATTAATGATAAGAATAAATTCTTGCTTCCGATCACATTGAAGATGATGCAACCCTTCACCAATGGACACGACTCTTTGTTTGGATAATCACAACCCTTCGCACTCTATAAATAGGGTTCAAATCAACCATATTTGTGTATGGTATGAATGGTAGCAGTGTATAGATGGTATAATGTGTATGACATAGATAGAGAGTGAAAGATATAGATTTCGCTAGTTCAAAGTGTTAGAGAGAAAAATGTATAAGTGATTTGATTCTTTTTTCGATCACTAGATTTCTCCACATATTCGAGCGACTGTTGTATAAGTGTAATTGCAAAGCAATTGTCAATAAAAGTTTTTGCTCTTCAACATTCATTTGTTCAATATTCACAAAGAATAACATCCTAGTGGAGGTTCTGTAGGAGTCGAGACTGAATTCAAAGTAGACACAGGAATTGCTGGAATTGACGACTCCCATTAAAGAGTGGATACAATTTGATCAACTTTAGCTTTCACTTGCATAACTTACAACTTTACTTTCTTTTCTACTTATAATTTCTAATTCGAAGTTTATGATATGTCTATGTGTCATAACGAGTATTTCGTCTTCCGTCATTTATATTAATAAAGTTATATGCTTTTGAGTTGACTTTAAGAGTAGTTTCAGGGTTAACAAGATTGTGTATAATCACTGGATCTGTAATTATAAAGCTATTTAGTGAGCCAATATTTTTAGAGTGGTAACTTGCTAAATATGGTTATGTGAGAGCGACCCGTACTAAGCATAATATTAATGTTATCCAGGTTTTTATAAGTGTCATAATTCGTTTACCCTAGATTTAGAAAAGTCATTTCATATGTTGCTTTGTGGTGAGTTATAGGATATATGGGAGTCTAGAACCGAGTTTGTTGAAGTCATCTAGTGCATAAAACATTCTTGATTATTTTGCATATTTTACTCTTAGGGAATATCTATATACTTTACATCTTCTCTAATATGTTCATGCATCTATCAATTCATCAGTTTACCATTCAAAACCTTCAACTCACTATATTTTCTTTCACCCCGTAACTTAATTGATCCTTAGAACCGAAATCCTTCCCTGTAAGATCGATATCTTTTAAAATTACATCACAACAGTATACTTGTAGTTATCATCATTTTTCTATTTGATAAGCGGTGCTGACAACACCTGTTCATTTTTAAAACTTTTATATTATCAGTAGAAAAGTGGCGAACAAGTTTTTGGCGCCGTTGCCGGGGAGGTAAGTGCATTCTAGAGATAAAAAATTTGGAGACTACGATACGTTTTTATATTTTTCTTTTATTTTATTTATGTATCTTCTTCTTATTGCATTTTGTGTTTAAAATGTTTATTAACATACATTGGGATAGGTTTTGTGGTGATTACATGATTGATAACTTATTTGATACATGCGTAGATGAAATTTGTCAAGTTATATCTCATGAAGAGTCAACATCTAAATCCCTTGAAAATTTAGAATATTCCTCTGAAATCGAAAAATTAGTTATAGAAGATGATCCTATACCACCTTCTATAGATAAACCACCCTTAGTAGAATTGAAGCAATTTCCTAGTCATTCGAAGTAAGCATTTTTATGAAGTAACAATACCTTACCCATTATCATTTCTAGTAAGTTATTTCATTTGCAAGAAGAAGCATTATTGGAGACAATAAGGGGTAGAATAAGGAGTATTGGTTGATAAATTTCCGATATTAGAGGGATTAGCCCTAATATAGTGATGCATTCTATTAATTTGGAAAATGATAGTAAACCTAAGATAGAAAGGCAAAGAAGATTAAATCCACACATGAAGGAAGTTGTTAAGAAAGAGATTATTAAGTTTCTAGATGCAGGAATTATCTATCCAATTTCAGATAGTGAATGGGTCAATCCTCTTCAATGTGTTCCAAAAAAGGGAGGTATTACTGTAGTTCAGAATGAAAAAGGTAACTTAGTTCGTACAAGGATAAATGGAGAGTTTGCATAGATTATAGAAAATTAAATGCGGCCACTAGGAAAGACCATTTCCCTTTACCATTTATTGATCAAATGTTAGAAAGGATATCAGGTATTGCATTTTACTATTTTCTTGATGGATTCTCTAGGTATTTTCAAATTCATATTAAACCAGATGACCTAGACAAAACCACTTTTACATGTCCATTTGGTACATTTGATTATAGAAGAATGCCTTTTGGGTTGTGCAATGCTCTAGCTACTTTTCAAAGGTGTGTTTCGGCTATTTTTAGTAAGTATTTGGAGGATATTATGGAGGTTTTCATGGATGATTTCTCTATATATGGAGATTCTTTTAAGAAATATCTAGAAATTTTGGATAAAGTACTTACTAGATGTGAGGAAACTAATTTGGTATTGAATTGGGAGAAATGTCATTTTATGGTTAATGAAGGTATTATTAGGTCATAAGATAGATGAGAAGGGAATTCATGTAGATATAGCAAAAACTAAGATCACTGAAAAATTATTTCCTCCCATAAATGTTAAGGGAGTAAGATCATTTCTAGGCCATGCTGGATTTTACAAAAGGTTTATTAAGGATTTTTCGTTTATAGCTAAACCTTTAACTAATTTATTAGTTAAAGATGAGAAATTCAATTTCACTGATGGCTGTTTAAAAGCCTTCAACACTTTAAAACAAGCGTTAGTTTCGGCACCAATAATTGTGAAACTAAATTGGTCTCTGCCATTTGAATAGATGTGTGATGCTAGTGATGTTGCTGTTGGTTGTGTATTAGGTCAAAGATATAAAAAGAATTTGCATGCAATTTATTATGCGAGTCACACTTTGTCCTCTGCACAATGCAATTACACCACCACTGAAAAAGAGATGTTAGTAGTCGTATATGTATGTGATAAGTTTAGATCATATTTGATTGGATATAAAGTAATAGTTTATCTAGATCATGTTGCTTTGAGATGCTGTTTGCTAAGAAAGATGCCAAACCTAGATTAATTAGGTGGATCCTTCTTTTACAAGAGTTTGACTTAGAAATAAGGGACAAAAAGGGAAGTGAGAATACCGTAGCTGATCACTTATCTCGTTTAGAAGATGATAAGGGACCTATAGGTGAAACTGGTGATATTAATGAATTCTTTCCAGATGAAAATCTTATGTTTGTCAAACATATTGTTAATCTATGGTATGCTGACTTTATAAATTACTTAGTTACGCATACTTTACCCTCTGATTTAGATTCTAATGGTAAGAAGAAATTTCTTAAGGATATTAGATCATTTATGTGGGATGACCCTTACCTTTTTAAGGTTTGTGCCAATGGTATTATTTGCAGATGTATAGATGATACTAACTTTTCTTCAGTTTTAAGTCATTGCCATGATAGCATATATGGAGGACATTTAGGACCAGCAAAAACCGCTACTAAAGTTGTAGAAAGTGGGTTTTATTAGCCAACATTATTCAAGGATGCTAAAGATTTTGTTCAGAATTGTAATAATTGTCAAAGGACAGGAAATATAAGTCGAAGGGATGAGATGACATTAAAAAACATCTTAGAAGTAGAGCTTTTAGATGTTTGGGGTATATATTTCATGGGACCATTTCCAACCTCTAATGGTAATAATTACATTCTAGTTTACAGTTGATTATGTTTCGAAAAGGGTTGAAGCTAGCGCATATAGTAAGAATGATGCTAGAGTAGTTGCTAAGTTTCTTAAGCAATTATTTAGTAGATTTGTAGTTCCTAGGACCATAATTAGCAATGGAGGTTCACATTTCATCAATAAGACTTTTGAGAGTTTGATGCAGAAGTATGGAGTGCATCATAAGGTTGCTACTCCATATCACCCTCAAACTAGTGGTTAAGTAGAAATCTCTAATCAAGAAATTAAGTGGATTCTTGAAAAGACTATCTCGAATTCTAGGAAAGATTGGTCTATTAAGTTAAATGATGCATTATGGGCTTACAGAACAACTTTTAAGACACCTATTGGTATGACACCCTATAAGTTGGTTAACGGAAAGGCTTGTCATTTACCGGTAGAATTAGAGCATAAAGCTTTATGGGCTTTGAAGAATTTGAATATGGATTTACACAAAGTCGATGAAAGAAGAAAGTTGGATTTAAATGCGTTAGAAGAACTATGTTTGTTATCATATGAAATTGCAAAGATCTATAAAGAGAAAACAAAACGATGGCATGATGTAAAACTACTAGAAAAGAAGTTTAAGATTGGAGATAAAGTTCTGCTATATAATTCCAGACTTTGCTTGTTCCCTGGGAAACTAAAATCTTGTTGGAAGGGACCTTATGAAGTTATTCAGGTATTTGACAATGGAGCATTGGAATTGAAAGCTGAAAATGGAGAAATATTTCAAGCCAATGGCCAAAGATGCAAACCTTATCTTGAAAATAAATTTGTACAACAAGACGTTGATGTTCAATTGCTATCTTCACCCTAAACATTCCTGGTATGTAAATAGTGATATTAGTTATATTTAATACGTTTGTTTTTCTTAGTTTTTATAGGTACTAAGTCTAAAAATTGAAGAAATAGAAAGAATGAAGAAGGTCGCGACAGTGAATATAGATCACGCTCATGAAATTATACAAAAAACCTTCTATTCCTATCTTGAAGAAAGTCACGATGGCGACATGCCTTCGCGATCGTGACACGGAGAAAAATATGACCGTTGCAGATCGCGATTAACATGTGATAGATGGTTGAAACTGCCATTAACGGCTAGTTTGAAGGAAAAATAAATATATTGACTATTTAGACCAATGAGAGACCTATTAGAACTCTATATAAAAGTCTAGGTTGAACCCATAACCACTACAACCTTCCCACAAGTCTTCTCAAGTTCTAATTCTTTCAAAACATATCTATTGTTCTTCAATTCACAACCTTTTCAACCTTTTACTTCAAAAACAAATATGCCTTTTATCAAGGTAGCCGCTAATAGGAGAGAAATCCCAAACCATCAACATGAATATGATTGTCCTTTTCCCATTCATTCATGTGAGGAGGGGAAAAGATTCCAAGTTTATAACAAATTGGAGATCACTAGTATGATTTTCTTGATTTGGTTTTCTCAGAGACTTTAGGCCTCTATGAGCGAATGCGGATGTATATTGCTGATCTTTGCTTAAACACATTTATGGGAATGCATTTTCCACAAAATCGTGAATGGATTTTGGAATGTCTAGTGATATTCGATTTTGAAGATAACAAGAAGAGGGCGATTCAATTTCGAAACCAAGGTAGACATTATACAGTCATAAGGGACATGATGAATGCTTGGCTCTGGTTTGAAATTGAAAACTCATCAAGCATGATGAATTCTTTTCTAGCAAATCGAGTTTGGGCAGATTTGACAAGTAAGCGAGCTTTCGATCCCAAAAATTCCCCAAACAAATTGATTAAGGATGAATGTATTCTCGTACTTCACAAATACCTTGCCACTTGGGTATTTTGTCGAGTGGAGAACATAAAGGTCTAAAAGAGAGATTTGTTGATTCTTTCTTATGTGATGAATAAGCAAAAAGCGAAGTTCGTGGACATCATATGGGACATGATGAAGAAGAATTCAACAAGCATGAGGAATAAGATTGGTACAGCCGAAATTATAATAGCCATTGTTATGGGAGCTCGAAGAGAACTTCCCTATGTTCAACAACCGGGTGAATATTTTCAGTATATGGATGGGAACTATTTGAAAAATACCGGACTTCTTCAAGAGAACAATGGTACCTTTTCTTTTTACTCCTACTCCAACCGCACCAGAAAACTAATCCCAGCTAATGAAGACACTTCCACCGACCCATCTGATCCTACTGCTCGACATCATCCTGGCAAGGCTCCAATGAATGAAGAAGAAGATGAAGATGATGAAGAAGAAGCTCCTGAAGATTGGTAGGTAAATATGCAACAAAAATTGGACAATTACCAAGTGGAACTTGGAGTGATGAAAAAAGACATGAAGATTCTAAAGAAGAGTAATAAATCGATACTTTGAAAATTACTATCTTTCTTTAGAAAGGAAAATTGTCAATTTACTCCTAGTCCCTCGAATTCTCCTTCACAATAACATGGGTTTATTCTTTTCTTTTCTTTTTCAATTTTTAGACTAGCTGTTTGTTGTTTGTTTTTAGTTTTTAAATTTTCATTTTTAGTCAAGTCACTCACAATGAGAACATTGTGTTATTTAGTGTGGGGGGCACTTGTAAAATCCCAAAAATAAAAAAAAATCAAATAAATTAAAAAAGTTGAAGAATATGAAATTTTTTCTTGATTTTGTGTTGTTTATACCTTATCCATACCTATACTATACTAACATATGTTCCAAGGTTATTATGAGTGTTAGGTATTACAAGTTCGATTTTGGTGCATATTTCGAACAAAATTGTTTTCGAGTATGAGTGCACGTTGAGAGTGTGAAGCACTTTTTGGCATAACTTTTAGCATTTGGCAAGGATGAGTGGTGAGTAACATTCAATAGCAATATTCCAAGTAAGTTTTGATATATATTTCAATGCAACATGAATTAGTATAAGTTATATAGTTTTAGTTTCATGCTACTGATAAGTTTTGACTGGAGTAATATTGAGTAGTGTTCTTACTATGAGTTTTATATGCTATTCTCGAATACATCATATAAGTATTGAGTGTGTCTAAAGTGTAGGGAAACTATAACCATAATACTTTGAGGGTGATCAATAAAGGATGATGGTATTAAGAGAGAAAAATCAAAAGAAAGAGAGGATAACCAATGAGTTATGCAAAAGGTGAGGAATGGTACAGAGCAGAAACCACAACCATTCAATGAGTGAAAAAAGAAAAAGTAGCATAGCACAAAAAATGGGTGCAAAGTACAAATCTGTACTTCAAAAACATATGCTTAAAAGAAAAAAATGAGAGAAAGTGGTATGGAGCATAAAATGCAACCACTAAAAAAGGAGAGAGTAGTATGGAGCATAAAATGCAACCACTAAGAGTGTTTAGCATCCTAGGTTACCTAAAAATGCCTTGAGATCAATCTTTTCAAAGTGTGCTCCCTTTGTCCTTTATACTTTATACTATACTTAAGAAGGAAATCCTTAGGAAAGAGTGGATACGGTTTGATCAACTTTAGCTTTCACTTGCATACCTTACAACTTTGCTTTGCTTTCTACTTATACTTTCTATTTTAAAGTTTATGATATGTCTATGTGTCATAATGCGTATTTCGTGTTAAGTCTTTTATATTAATCAAGTTTTATGCGTTGGAGTTAATTTTAAGAGTAGTTTCGGGGTTAACAATATCGTGTATAATCATTGGATCTGTGATGTAATGCTGTTTAGTCAGCCAACATTTTCGGAATGGTAACTTGCTAAATGTGGCTATGTGAGAGCGACCCGTATTAAGCATAGTATTGACATTGTCCAGGTTTATATAATTGTCTTAATTCATTTGCGCTAGGTTTAGAAAAGTTATTTCATGTGTTGCTCTGCGATGAATAATTGAACATCTTGGTGTTTTGAACCGAGTCTGTTAGATTAGTCTAGTGAATCGTAACATCTTTGTTGAACCCACATGTTTTCTCTGATATACTTATTTCGTAGGGAAAATCTATATATTTAGAATCTCTAGTCTTCCATACATATATCTATCCATTCTTCATTCTAATCCTCCCAACTAAAATCCAAAAATATTTTATTTTCTTTATTCTGTCTTCCTTATTGATCTTTAAATTTGGTTTCTTCCCTGTGGGTTCGATATCTTTTAAAACTACATCGCAATTGTATACTTGCAGTTATCATCATTTTTCTATTTGATAAGAGATACTGACAACACCTATACTTTATGTGAACAAGTTTTTGGAACCATTAATATATAGCCAAATCTTACGAACATCATGGGGTTTTCGAAAGAAGTTTAGAAGTTAATTCCAAAAAAGCGTGTTGGAAAGAGTGGAAATGAGTTGCTTAAAAGTGATTTTCAAGCTTAAAAGACCCGAGACCTAAATCTTTAGTCTATGTTACGGAGTCGCCACCCAGATAAACTCTTCTGGGAAAATTTTTGTATAGCTTAGATCCTCTTTCCTAATCTATACCATTGAACAAAGATTCGGGTTCGGATGAGTTATCTATTTCGTCGTCATTTGAGTTAAATTATACTTGACAGAAACCACGTTTAAAATATTCGAACTAAACTAGATATTTTCGGTTTATGTTATAATTTATCACACATGCATAATACGGTAAGTAAATTGCGGAAAGTAAACACGTAGAAAATTTAAATGCGCCTAGTCTATGGGGGATTAATTACATCATTGGGTTGCGGGTTTTACAAATTGCCTAATACAATTGCCTAAAATACATCGATATCTAACAAATGTTACATTTGATTTCGAAATAAAAAGCTATACCTGAAGAAAATTAAATCCTAACATGCATCTATCATAAACTACCTACATCCACAAAGGTTAGCAAAAATATGACACATCATAAGTAGCTGCAAATATGTTCATCTTGATTTCTTTACGAGACCCGGACGGTTTAATTTAAAACGTCAATGAGTTTAGAACCTCTTTTCCGTAAAAAGGATTCATTTTATACATATAAGCTATTTAATCATTTTTTTGTGAAAATGCCACATGGATATTTATCGGATCGGTTATCTGGGAACTTTGGTTCCCTTCGTCGAGGCTTCCTAATACACTTCATAATAATATTAATAAAAAATAAATCTAAGTCCGAAAACATAAATGATGGTGTTATTAAAATCGTTCCGAAGAGGAGACCGTTAAAGTCGATAAAATAACATCCCAGCAAAGGGGGATCGACTTCAACCATCCGAACATCCTTCGGAACGATCTCGGGTTTGTAAAATTTTCACACAAATTCGCATTATATTACTTAAAAACTCAGATTTCAGGCCTGAATGGTCACCACTGACCCTCTTGAACATAAATCGAAATCTGAAAATTTTATGAACATTCTGCCTGCACTGATGCCGTTAACGACATTACAGAGGCAGAATACTACAATTTTGCTATTTTTTACATTTTCTACATTTTCAAATATTAAGCACATACATATGATACAAACAAGAGTGACAGGACTCTAGGAACTCAGAGGCTTACCTCGTTGCCGTGAATCCACTTCGCTCGATCCACGTAAATCCCCAGAAAGTCCTCCTCATTTCTTTGGTTCAATTTGTGGTTCTGTCAAAAAATGAAGAGTAAATATTACTCTTTGAAGGGAAACAGAATTCCTTGAATGTAAGTGTTGACAAGATGAGGTAAGGAAGTGGAAATCCTTCTTCTACTTAAGTTTAGACTTCAAAAGGTTTAAACTTAAAAGATTGGTTAAAGATAAAAAACTAACAAGTGTTATAAATGGACAAAGACTCTTGTTAATGACACTTAAACCAAGTTCTATTGACTTAGAACTCAGAATAGATGGCCCAAGGAAACACTAAACCTCAAAGTTTTCTTAGATTCCTCCATAACTTCCACTTTCCAAAAATGTAACTAATCCTCAAACTTGCTTAAATAACCCGAGATATCCCAAGTTCATGCTATATCCATGAACTTACACACTCAAGTTCCAGAAATATAAGTGAAAACAAGTTACAAGAAGCTTTCTTGGTTACTAAAACACTCAAATGCTTTAAGAACCTTCAAAAGAAAACAAAAAAACCATTCAAACTCTTACTTTAACCTTTGAACTCAATTCTCTTATGCCTTTTGCATGAAAATTTGAGCTCCCTTTTCGTTTAGAACTCAGCTCTCAACTTAAAGAGCCCCCTTCAATCCAAAGTCAACCTTTTTTAGCTTAGGTCATACCTCCTTTTTCACTTTTTCAACTTTTCCTCAATCTGATAAGTGTATAATTACACTTATTATCATGATATTTTGAATCATAAAATGATATGGTTTAAAGTCATTTTATACTTCATATAAAAGATTTCACGTGGTATGTAGTTGTTTTTTATGCAAGTGCAGAAACTAGATGAATCCTGGGAGTGAAATGATCAAAGATGGAATTCTATGTATAAAGAGTGAAAAAGGTGCAAAAAGATGTGTCGAACACAAGGAATTGGCTTAGGATCAAAGCTGTCAATGATCGACAAAGTTGCAAAAAACACATGTCACGATCGTGACACCCATTCGCGGTCGTGACTCATCATTCTTCACAAGAAGAAAGTTACAAACTATTGTTCACGATCGTGACATGCATATTGTGCTTGTGACTTGTGACAGTTTTTGGTCAACTCTTCTCAACTACCAACTGCTGGATAAAAACGATCAACTGCCATCAACTATCAGATGAAAAGACACCTTCTGGTAGCAATCCAATCACGAAAAGGTGCCATTCCACTGAAGATAAGGATAAAACTTTGCATCCAATCACATTGAAGTGATGCAACTCTTCGCAAATGAACACGACTCTTCGTTTGGATAGACGCAACCCTTTGCACTCCATAAATAGGGTTCAAAGCCAACCATTTTCATGTGTGACATATGGAAGAGTGAAGATATAGATAGCATATGACACATGATAGAGAGTGAAAGTTATATAGATTTCATTATGTTTAAATTGTAAGTGAGAAAAATGTATAAGTGATTCGATTCTTGTTTCGATCACTAGATTTCTCCATATATTCGAGCGATTGTTGTATGAGTGTAATTGTAAAGCACTTATCAATAAAAGTTTCTATTCTTCAAAATTCATTTATTCTATATTCACAAAGAATGACATCCTAGCAGAGGTTCTGTACGAGTCGAGACCGAATTCAAAGTTGATGCAGGAATTGCGAGAATTGACGACTCCCATTAAAGAGTGGATACGATTTGATCAACTTTAGCTTTCACTTGCATACCTTACAACTTTACTTTGTTTTCTACTTATACTTTCTATTTTGAATTTTATGATATGTCTATGTGTTATAACGAATATTTTGTCTTGCGTCATTTATATTAATCAAGTTATATGCTTTCGAGTTAACTTTAAGAGTGATTTAAGGGTTAACAAGATTGTGTATAAATCACTAGATCTATGATTATAACGCTATTTAGTGAGCCAACATTTTTGGAGTGGTAACTTGCTAAATATGGCTATGTGAGAGCGACTCGTACTAAGCACAGTATTATTGTTATCTAAGTTCTTATAAGTGTCATGATTCGTTTACCCTAGATTTAGAAAAGTCATTTATGTGTTGCTCTGTGGTGAATTATTGAATATTTAGGCGTCTAGAACCGAGTTTGTTGAAGCTATCTAGTGTTTAAAACAACTTTGATTGCTTTGCATGTTTTTCTCTACTATACTTGTTCTAAGGTAATATTTATATAGTTTACATCTTCTCTAATCTGTTCATGCATCTGTCCATTCATCAGTCTATCATCCAAACTCTACATATTATCTTATTTCTTTTGTTCCATAACTCTAGTTGGTCCTTAGAACAGAATTCCTTCCCTGTGGGATCGATATCTTTTAAAACTACATCGCAACTGTGTACTTGTAGTTATCATCATTAATCTATTTGATAACTGGTAATGACAACACCTGTTCCTATTAAGTACTTTTATCTTATCAGTAAGAAAAGTGGGGAACAAGGGTTTTAGCACCGTTACCGAGGATAAGCCTTTCATAACTAGTATAGCCAAAATCTTGTGAACACTTGGCTGGAGTTTTTACCGATTTCTTGGCTGAAACTTTGTATCTAGTATTAACCATAGCTATAAGTTTGAAGTAAGAAGAAAATTTGAAAGGAATTTGAAAAGGGGTTAGATTATGATGAAGAAGGGAAAGAGAGAAAGGAAGTTGAAATTTTTTGAAATGGAAAATTTTGAAATTTAAATGAAAAATGATTTTGATTAAGTGAAAGTTAGTGGGGGTGAGTTCAAAGCATAGTCATTATCTTAATTACAAAATTTATACTTTAATTCCCGAAAAGAGTTAGATCTGGGTGTGGACTCCACTTTAATTTGAAAACGGAACTCTTTGAATGTCCATCAAATTTTAACTCTCATCCATTGCTTTGAAGTTGTGTATTTTTATTTGGCCAAATGCATCAACAACCCCTTAAAGTTGGCTCAGAAAATTTGACATCACCCTCAAACTTCAAAAGGACCAGTTACCCCCCCTAACTTGGTAAAAAGGACTAGTTACCCCCCTTAACTTGGCAAAAATGCACCAGTTTACCCCCCTCAATGCCACATGTCAACTTCTAGTTGGAGAGAGAAAAATCAGACAAATGACATCTTTGAAAAGTCAAACCAACCAGATTTTGGCACGTGGCATTGAGGGGGTTAATTGGTCTTTTTTGCCAAGTTAAGGGGGCTAACTGATCCTTTTGAAAATTGAGAATGACATCTGATTTTCTGAACCAACTTTAGGGGGTGTTGATGTATTAGTCCTTTTTATTTTGAATTATGGATGATATGGCATGGGGCATTGATATGAATCATACATATGAACAATGAATATGATTATAGGTCATGGACATGATTAAGAGTCATGAACGATGTTCTGGGTCATGATTATAGATATGGGTCAAGTGCATTATTATAGGTATGAGTTTGACTTAATGCACCAATCATCCCTTGAATTTGTTCAAAAAAGTCAGTTATCTCCCGGAACATTCAAAAGTTCTAAATATCCTCTTAAACTTGCAAAAAAATGCACTAGTTTGCCCCCCCCTAAATGCAACATATCAGCTTCTGGATGGAGAGAGAAAAATGAAAAAAAAATGATCTTTGAAAAGTTAGACCAACTAGAAACTGACACGTGACAATGAGGGGGAGATTTAAATAAGTTCAAGGAGGTACCTGATACATTTAAAAGTTTGGGGTGGTAAAATGATTATTTTGTACAAGTTCAATGGATGATAGATGCATTACGCCCATGAGTTTTGGATGAAAACTCATCATTTTATTGCATCATCATATTCTTGTTCAATGGTGCTTTTATTATAACATCATGGAAAACTTCCGTTGGTGCTGAAATTTTCAGCATTGAAACATCCAAGCCCGTTAAGATCAAGAAAGCTTGCGATGTTGGTATTTTCATGTGGAATTAACGAACATAATAATATAGAAGAGGACCCACGTTTTTGGCTATTGGGGTCCGAACCCCCTGAAAATTAGATTATCAATATTTTATATGTAATAATAACATGAAAACATGGGAGAAGAGATGGCTTATGCCTCATTTTGGAAAGCTAAGGTGTTGGAGTTTGAGACACCACAACTCTCTTTTTCTGTGTACT